>JAJLUJ010000307.1:0-12605 GCA_030564235.1 Blastobotrys elegans
AAAATGAATGTAAACAAGACATTTTTGTCGTATTAATAATAAGGCAGGGCACAAAGCAACTTTGCGTATTCGTCAGATCTGCCGTTGTGAGCAGCGGAAGTTTGTTAGGTCGGGATCTAAGCTGATCACGGGACCTAGGTCTCGGCTGAAATGAGCCGCATGCAGAGGCGCACGTGGCGTTGCAGACCAAGTCCAGCACTTCTGATCGGTCTGAACCGGCCGCGGGTAGGTGATTAGTCAACGTTCCGCTGTCAAATTTTTAACCCCATCTGATGCGATGCGTATGACTGTTTATCCAAGGGTCTCCCGGTCCAAAACTTGATACGGGTATTCTTATTCTTAGGATCACGTGATGAATATCCGCCATGCGGTTGTTTCTCTTCTGTCGTCAATCATCAAGGCATATCAGAATATTGACGAATGGTGATGATGATTAGCATGCTCGTTTGACCTGAAAATCGGGTCATTCGTTCAACGTTCACGAAACGAAAAAAAAAATGTGTCAATCGGTCCGTTGACAAATTGCAGCTCACGTATAAACGACATTATAAAAGAAGCCGCCGGTTCCAGCAATCTATGTATCTATATCAAAACAAAAACAAACAATGGTTACTAAATCTACATTCGCATCTACTGTTCTCTCTGCGGCCGCCACGGCGTCTGCGGCTCAATTCGCTACTACCAACTCGTCCCAGACGGCTGACAACAACAAGTTTGACTTGAACGCAAACAACAACATTGCACTCTACTATGGTCAAAATTCTGCCGGCGGGCAAGACACTCAAAAGCGGTTGAAAGAGTACTGTGGGGCCGATGCTGCTTCTAACGTTATCCTTCTGTCCTTCATGATGGTGTTCCCGGAAAACCCACAGGTTGATTTTGGACCAGCCTGCACTGCCGGGAAGATGGTGGAGGGCACTCAAATGCTGCAATGCCCAGAAATCGCTGAAGATATCAAGACCTGCCAAAAGAATGGGAAAAAGGTGATCCTGTCCCTTGGCGGGGCTTCCGGGTCCTACTCCCTCGCCAACGACAAGGAAGGCTCCGAGTTTGGCGACACGCTATGGGACTTGTTTGGGAACAGCGGGAAAAAGGCTGATGCCCGGCCTTTCCAAGACGCTATCCTAGATGGGTATGACTTGGATATTGAAGGCGGTGCTACTGAAGGGTACCCGGCGATGGTGGAGAAGCTACGTGAGCATTTCGATAAGGATGACTCGCGAGAATACCTCATCACCGCCGCGCCGCAATGCCCAACCAACCCACCAGATATTATCACCGAGACCATCACCAAGTCGTCCATTGACCACTTGTACGTGCAGTTTTACAACAACGCGTGCGGTATCGACACTTACAAGAAGGGCGAAAAGACCGCGTTCAACTTTGGCGAGTGGGATGAGCTTGTCAAGACAAAGTCCAAGAACAAGGACGCCAAGATCTTTTTGGGTGTACCTGCTGCTCAATCTGCGGCTGGGAAGGGCTATGTACCGGCCGATACCGTTATTGAAGCAGCCAATGAGCTACAAGAAAAGTACTGCTCGTTTGGTGGTGTCATGGCCTGGGATATGAGCCAGGCTTATACCAACAAGGAAGGTGACAAGACGTTTGCTGATGCCGTGAAGGAAGGGATCTCCGGCAAGGAGCAAAAGAAGGATTGCGATAAGAAGGAGACTTCTTCAGAGAATTCTACTTCTGCTCCAGCTTCTTCAACCGTTACTCCAACTTCTCAACCATCTGCTCCAGCCCAGCCATCCGCCCAGTCCGCTTCTGAACAAGCACAATCTTCTCAAGGCTCTTCTATCGATTCCTTTGCTCAAGTTAATGCTGGTATGCAAACTGGCGCTGGTGCTTTGGCAGTGGCTGCCGCCGCAGTTGCCTTGCTTTAAAAGAGCACCTGCTTTTATTTTCTACACTTTATTCGCATTCACTCGTTGAACATTTCCCTTTGCATTTTAAACTAACATTTCTTGAGTTGGGTTAGATTTATAGACTTTTTTCTTTATATACTACAATTTTTATTTTTTTATTTTTCAAAAATAATTTATTAAGACTACAGGGAGATACATACATATGCATAGATCCAAAAAAACCGTTCTCCAACCGGTTAATTTTGTTTCTTTCATAAAAACATTTGACTAGCAAGACTTGCTTTCATGACCGGTGATGCCATCCTTAACGGCTTGTGCAAAGTTTGTGCCGTTTTCGACGTTAGCCCACGCTTGAGAAACGTCCCAGGCCATGACACCGCCAAATGAGCAGTACTTTTCTTGCAGGCCGTTTGCAGCTTCAATGACGGTGCTAACCGGTACATAGCCCTTCCCAGCTGCGGATTGAGCAGCAGGAACGCCCAAGTAGATTTTGGCGTTTTTGTTCTTGGACTTTGTCTTGACAAGCTCATCCCACTCGTCAAAGTTGAACGCAGTCTTTCCGCCCTTCTCGTAAGTGTCGATACCGCACGCGTTGTTGTAAAACTGCACGTAGATGTGGTCGATTTCTGAGTTTGCGATGGTCTCGGCAATGATATCAGGCGGGTTAGTCGGGCACTGCGGCGCGGCAGTGATGAGGTACTCCTTGGAAGTGTCTTGTGTGAAGTAGTCCTTACGCAACGTGTTGACCATTGCCGCATACCCCATAGTAGCCCCACCTTCGATATCTAGATCAAACCCATCCAGAACCGCGTCTTTGAACGGACGAGCAGCAGTGATGTTGGATGAAGCGGAGGCGGAGGCGGAAGCGGATGCGGAGATGGAGGCGGCGGCGGCAGCTGGGTCAGCAGCTGGGTCAGCGACAGGGTCAGCGGCGAACGAGCTGACGGCGTCAGATGTGTCGTTACTGATTGGGCCAAACATGTCCCATAGCGTCCCGGCGAACTTTTTACCTTCTTCTTCAGATGCTAGCGAGTACGCACCGGACGCACCACCGAGAGATAGAATGATCTTCTTGCCAGTCTCTTGACAGAATTTAATGTCCTGGGAGAGCTGTGGACATTGCAATAGAGTCGTTCCTGGAATGGTGGTCCCATCCTCGCACGCCGGCCCAAAGTTGACCTGAGGGTTGTCTGGGAACACATGCATGAATGACATTAGCACAATGTCAAAATCGTCAGACGTGCAGTATTCTTTCAGACGTTTCTGTGTGTCTTTCCCCCCCGCAGAGTTTTGACCGTAATACAAAGCAACATTGGAGTTGGCATTGGAATCAAAGGCAGCTAGCACTGTGGAGGTGAGTAGAGATAGAGCAGATAGTTTAGAAAACATGTTTGTAGCTGCTACCCTTTTCAACATTGAGAGAGAGATTCATGGCTGTATTTATAGACTGGGTTGTTTATTTCCTTTTTGTTGTTGTTCGTGTATACTATAGTATTGTTATTCGTTTCTCTCCAATGTTTTTATTGAGACGATCCTAGATCTCACACACTGTTTGTGGAGGTGCGGCGGGCGCGCGGTTTGTTCGCAGATCCTTTTCCCTGCAGGTCATGGACAATACATGTGCACATTAGCCCTTTCTGGAAAAACGAGAGGCCAATCATGATCGTAATCCCGTGGTTAAGGTAGGAGACTTAATGTTGTTGTTTATTGATCTCCCTTTTCGATCTTATATGCGCGCGATCGATATATATATATACGTTCGGTACCACCCCACTGGGTTTGTTCCGTTCAAGACCCGTGGGACCGGGTCTGGCCCATGACTGTGTCCCTTATTTACGAAAAACTCGAGATCGATCCAGATTTATTTCTCTACATCTCTTCGAGGCTTGTATAGACTTGTGTGTATACTATGGCAAACGTACAAGCTGTTGATAGCCTGGGCATGTGATTAAATACACCGGGCGTTTGATACGTACTTTTGAACTTGCAAGCAACTTTAGAGACGAGGAGGGACCAGTTGGTAAGCGCGCTTCGTGCGGCTCGGCCAGCGCGCTACCCATATCAAGTGACAATAACAATATTTACACTTTACTCAACTGCCAAGAGATTTTTTCCAAATTAAACCTATATACCAGGTTTTAGTTTCTCTTGGTGAACTGAAATAAACAAAATGCGTACCGGGGAACATGGAAATTTATTAACAATGTGTATTGATGAGCACTACTATATACTAAACTGTACAAACAACTGGTAATCCTAAAATTTGTTAGCAAAAAGCGTTTGGAAAAGTTTCTTTTATAAACGAGTGATTCAGATATAGTCAAGGTTGTATTCATCGGGCCCAGAAAGACTCTAACATTAGGGGTGCCAGAAAATGCATAAATTTGTTCATCACACACACACACTTTTAGAAACTTGTACAAAAGACACTTACAATTCATTGGTTGTTGGAAAAGTGAAGAAGGGAAAAAGATTTTGTGAAAAATGTTCACCCTTTTATAGCCGCCGGTAAAAACTTTTTTTATTATTTGGGAGGAGCGCGCACTCACTCGCCTACGCGTAAATCTCATCACGCCCTAGATCGAAAAACCGACAAAAATTTCCATCCAAACCCACACATCTCGAGGATCAGGAATAAAACAGAAAACATTTCATCAAGAAAAAAAAGCATTTCATCATTAATTATTAATTACTAAGATTAGTAGTAGGTATTTTATTTTATTTATTTCAACACCTTACCATCGACAATATCCTTGGTAACACCGTTCAAGGTGACTGGCTTTTCCCAGTCTAGCATGTTTTCAAAGAAGGCCTTGTCGTCAGCGTTGGATGGGTCCAACTTGGTAAAGCTATAAGATTCCCAATCTGGAGCAACATCAAAAGCTGGGGCAAATTCTTGGCCACGAACGACATAGGCACCAGTGATAAAGTTGTCAGAGTTTTCACCAGCAACAACAGCACAACCAAACATGTACTTGACAGAACCAGTCAAACGAGCAAAGAAGCCACCAACCAAGTTGTTGGACATGAAGGTCAAGGTCAATTCGTCATTGTACTTGTAATCGACTCGCCACAAAGAGTATTCCTCTGGGTCGTAGTGTTCCCAAAACCATGGAATGGCAACTTCTCGAGTTTCTTCGTTAGAGTAGGTTCGCTTCCAAGCGTCCAATGGCATCTTGGATGCTGGACCCAAAGCAGCCAATGGGTGTTGTGGCTTCTTTGGTGCTTCTTCAGCAGCTGGAGCTGGTGCAGCAGCAGCTGGAGCAGCTTCCTCCTTCTTGGCGGCCTTTGGCTTCTCCTCCTTCTTTGGTGGAGTAAACTTGACTGGCTCGGCAATGAATTCAAAAGACGAAAAGGATGCGGACAAAACGTCTTGTTGGATTAGAGTGGAAAAGTGTCGAGTCACAGCTGGGTGGGCCTTTCGCCACTCGTCACCAAACACGTTTTGGAATCCTCGGAAAAGCATAGAGGCCAAGTACAAGTCAGCAACAGAAACTCGGTCACCAACCAACCAAGTGTTGGCAGACAAGTGCTTTTCCAAATGGTTAATCTTGGTTTCAAAGGTTTGTTGAGCAGTTTCAACAGCCTTCTTGTTGTAGTTGGCTCGACCAGTCAATGGACCAAACCATTCAAACAACAATGGGAATGCTTCAGAGTTGGTAAACGACATCCATTGCACAATGGAAGCGTAGTCTTCCTTGGTGGAACCCAACAAAGTAGTCTTGCCGGCCAAAGACACCACTAAAAGGAAGTTAGTATTGTTTTTTTTTTTCAATAACGACTCCTTTTTTATATTCTTAGGTCAGATACCAAAGTTCTCAACACATAGGCGTGTAACTATTCAGCCAGGGATAACAAATGAAATAATAATTCAATCATCACGTAAGAATAAAAAAAAGAAGGGGGGAGTTAGTCACGTACAGTACAAGTTGACGGCGATGGATTCAATCAATTGGAAACCATCAGCACCCAAAAATGCTGGAATCTTTCCCAATGGAAAGTTTTCCTTGAATTGTTCAGATTCTGGAGTTTCGACGGCAATGTCCAAACCCAAGTGCTTGACCAAAGCTGGTGGTAGAATACCTCGTGCTCGTTCAGATGTGTATAGAGTACCCAAAGACATTTTGTGATGTATTGAAGAAAAAAAAAAAATAAGGAAAGAAAGAAAGTGAAAATTTTTTCTTGATGTAATAAATTTATAGTTTAATTTTTCTTCTTTTTCTACCTGTGTGCCTGCACGCTCAGTCATTGAGCGTTTCAATTTCCAAGCCCGGGCAACCAGCATCGGTGGGATTCCCAAATGTCCTAGTATAGCTTGGAGGGGTATTTATAGTGTAGAATAGAATGGAACTGGTTGATATATATCCTATAAATGTTATGTATAACACAATAAAGAGAGATGTGGAATAGTTTGATGTTATTTGGGTGGATCTTGGCCTGGTAATAAGCGTTTTAAAAGTTGGGAGGTTATTCTGGCCTGGTTCATAAGCGCTCAAAAGTTTTTGAAACGAAACACGTGCAATCTTATTAAAATGGACATTTGAGGTGTCTCACTAGCAAAAAAAAAGTCTGGCCGTGTTTCACCACATCTCCCATTTTCACCACACCGGACTGAGATGTACGCCGATTGATTTTCATCACCTCCAAGGCCGATCGGCTCCAGCCGAACGTGAACAGATTTCTTCGCCCCCTTCGGATCCCGAGACGGAGTCGCACATTGGGCGGCGTCGTTTTTAAGCCTTTTTTTTTTTTTTTTTTTTTTTTTTGGTGCAAGCTTTATAATTAACCCTTCAAGCCCTTTTACAATTTTTGTGACTTTTTTTCCTTCCCTTCTCTCTCTCTCTTTTTTTTTTCTTTCCCTACTCTACACACATTTTTTTTTATGGAAATACACCTATTCATTCGTCCAGACAAGTATTCAAGATGTCAACAACTTGAAATCATTGTTTGTCTTTTTTGTATTACAATTTCATGGTCATGGTCATGATCATACCATGGCGTATATCCACTGTGTTTGATTCAATTGAACAACTGACAGCTATGGCCCTGGAGTATTACCTGTGGAGTCAAAAAAATTTTGTCTCGACACCCACCCACTCGCTATAACAATAACAAAAGAACAGCTCATTTGTAACAAGCGGTACTGTATCTATGGATGTTCTTTTTAGTCTGCAACCAAGTGTCAGCCTCAGCCTGATGAAACTGAGAACCGGCACACACAACACTGAGAACAAACGTGCACACCTTGGGGAGAGTTGTAAATACCCACGCCATTCTCGCCATGCTTAGGATACGCTATGTGTACCCATTCATACAGACCCCAACAACCAAACCCTGGGCGGGACCAAATACAATACAATTATACCACACCCGGAAATTCAGCCTCAGCAGCCGATTGAACCAAAACCAAACCTCCCAACCACCGAACGTTTTATTCCTCCCAACTGTTTGAACCGCAATTTTGAGCACCACACACGCCACGCCAGCCAGCTTCATCTCGCGCGACACAGAGACATCGGAGCTCCGACACAAAATTACGATCACGAAACAAGAGCGTATCGACAATCAGGCGACATTTTTCATCGGACGGTAAGCGTAAAATATATGGCCTAGGAGCCTGCTCGGAACGGAACGGAACGTTTTACAATACACGCGCAAATCGACATGGCCGATCTATTCACGATAGGTTTACATACCAACGGACGCGACGAGAATGTGGCGATTCCTCTTTTTTTCTTTCCCTGCAGGCCTGCTCAATATTTGGTTGCAATCATGAATAAGGGGTGTGTGTCTTGTTTATCAATTTCTCGCTCGCCCCCGCCGGCCCCTTGTTGGGTGGCTGCTTCAGCGCTAAATGGTTGGGAGGTTTTTTTTTTTTTTTTGGATTAAATTGCCTTATTCCTTCCACTTTCTTCACCGAAAATTTTTTTAAAAGGATTTTTTTGACGCCCTCCCCTCCCCCGTTAAAAATTTTTTTTTCTACGACAGTTTTAATTCGTGGGAGAAAAAAAAAAGAAGCACGAGACTAATATTGGAGCGTCTACTCTTGCATTCATCTCGACGGCAATAGCGCTTCCATACCCACTCACCAGCCTATTTTTTTTTTTTTTTTTTTTACTCTTTTTTTCGCCACCGTTTTTCTTTGTTTGTGACATCCTCATTTTTTTTTTTTTTTCGTTGTTTCTTTTGGGTGGCAAATTTTTGTTGTTGTTATTGCTGCTTACTTAACACGTCAGCTTCTTTTGGACAAAAATAATCCCACACGCTGGATTCGAATTGAAAATTTTCCAAACCCGCGATCATCGATTATTATCAATTTTTTTCTTTTCCAATCAACAGCTCATCCATACCCTCTCTTTTTTTTTACTTTCTATTTATTTATTAACTTATAATGGCGAAAGCTGTTGCTTCATCGGCGAGATTTCGGCAGCGCAAGATTAGCGTGAAGCAGACGCTGCAAATAATTGAGCAAAGCGACATTCCCGACCTTGAGGATGAGCAGCAACGAGAGCTGCAGCAGGTTGAGACTGGTGTTGAAAAAGGTGAGGAAGAGGAGCATCACTTGCAGGCGGCGATAAACGCGTCCAAAGCGGCAAGTGCGGGGGCCAAGGTTGCGCAGGTGTACATTCCGACGCCGGACGCTTCGCAAAAGTGGAAGGAGTATGAAAAGTACTACCCCAAAGATTTTGAGCACCCGGCCACATATATTCGCATCTCGGCCACGGTTGAGGAAACGTCGGGGTGCCCGTACTGCATGGATGAGGTTGATGATGATTTTTTGACAAGGTTTAACAAGAAGCGCAAGCTGGAATCGGAGCAATGTACAGAAGACGAGTTTGAAATGATTATGCACAAGTTTGAATCGACCATTGTGTCGACACAGCCATTCTTGAACATGTCGCCGACTGAATTGACTCCGTTTGATGAACTGTATGGGCAGATTGTGGCCAAGATTCAAGAAGACGAGAATGACCCATCCTCACCAGAGTTTTTACTCCGCCAAACCTCTTCAACGTCGGCATTATTCAAGAGTAATCTACCACAAAAAAGTACAGTTGCATCGTTTAAAAAGTTTTCTAAAGATATTTATCCGCATTTTCGCACACGGAAGCTGGATCTCAAGGGCGCGACAATTATGCCTACACCAAAGGCTGAGGAGAGCGCGGAGAAGGACGACAATGATCCATATGTTTGTTTCCGGCGCCGGGAAATGCGCCAGGTTCGAAAGACGCGTCGCACTGATCAACAATCCAGTGAGCGGCTGCGCAAGCTCCAAGGCGAGATGGAATCGGCCAAACGGCTCATGCAAATGGTTGTACAGCGAGAACAGATGCGTAAAGACGCGTTGCAGATGGAATGGGATATTTTTGAAAAGAGATGTACCGTCAAGACTGTAAAGAGAAAGCTGGGTGTGCATGGCGAGGATGAGGATTTGGTGGCTCACAAGAAGAAGAAGGTGGATGAGCCGTCAATCCACAAGAAGCTGGAGAAGGTGGAAAAGGTTGAAAAGGTGGAAAAGGTGGAAAAGCAGGAAAAGCAGGAAAAACAAGTCGTTGCTGTTGGTTCTGGTTCTGGTTCTGGTTCTGCCGCCGCATCGTCGGCGCCAGCGCTGCCACCCGCCGACAAGTCGTCGTCTACCCCAACCCAGTCGTCATTACAAGCCACCAATTCTGCATCTGCATCCAACGCAGCCATCCACCAAATGCCAGCATATGTGCGGCTACCAATCTCGAAAATCCCCGATATGGAGATGCAGTTGCTTGACCAGTTTAACCGCGAAAAGGAGGTTGCGATCCGCTCGGCAGTCAAGAACAAGCTCAAGCAGCGGCACCAGCAAGACCGTGACTGGGTCAACTACACTGACAATCCGTTTGTACCATACTGTGACTACTTTGACCCTAATGTTGTTGTGAGAAACAATTTGCAGGTTATTGACCCCAAACATGCATCATACTCGTCGCTTGGCGCGCCATACCCTCCTAGCTGTGACGTTTCATTGAAACTACCGCTCGCGAGCAGCCTGGGGTCGAGCTATGCCAGCCGAGTTGAGGCCAGTCCAATTTTGCTAAAAGCGCGGTTTGACCCCGAGACTGGCGATTTGGGTGTTGTGGACCAGCTTGGTGAAGATGCCATGGCCAATTCCCACGTTAATGTGCCTCGAAGCTCGGCCTTGTCGTTGCGGAAACGGCGTGGGCGGGGCGGCAGAGTCATGGTTGACCGGCGTGGGTTGATTCGTCGCCCGCCGCCAACACCGCCAGGTAGTAGTAGTGATGATGATTATGGCGATTGTGATACAATCATGTCCAGTCCAGACTCCAAGCTAGCCAACCAGCGGTTGGAGGATCGGTACAAGTATGATAGCGACATGCGGAATGATAATATGGAGTTTTCGTCGTCGGATCCAAGCCGGCTGAATGGCATTTCTGAAGAAACACAGTCGATTCGGTTTGGTTCAATGCTGCTGTCAAAGTCGTTTGATAGTTATCGCGACGCGTACCAACAGCGCCAGTACCAGCTGCAGCAATGGCAGAAGCAAATGCAGCAGCAGCAACAGCAGCAAGAAGCGGCTGCCGCTGCCGCTGCGGCTCAACCACAAGACGACGTTGGTGGGGGTAATGGTAATGGCGGTGGCAGCGCCTCGTCGCAATCTCCACCTTCTGAGCAAGCACAGCCACGGCCCCTGGCAACTCCTACTGCTAATTCTAGACCAAACGGCAATTCCTCGCCGTCAGTGAAGACTAATGGTTATGCTGGGACTGGCTCTACGCCGATTAGAAATGGAATGGCTCAGGGTATGAAGATGGGAGGCACACCTCCAACACGCGTTGAAGGTTGATTTATTTAATTATTGGCATTATTGAAATTGCAGAATTGAGGCCAAAAATGGAAGAAGAAAACCACCAAAAAAAAAAAAAAATGAAAAAAAAAAAACCTCAAAAAAATTTTAAACAAGCAGTTGAAGCTAGTAGTTTGTAAGATCTAAATAACTGAATAAGAATTTTTCTCATTTTATAATACATTTTGTCTATGTAGGGGTTGAATTCAGCCGCGTGTTGTTGGCACAGTTTGGACAGTTCTCTTTCCAAACATGTGGTCCACCAGAAAAAAAATTATTATCGGAAATCAAAACGTGCAGTTGGCAATTTAAAACATATAAGCCTTATATCCACATGGTACAAGGTAGATAATAATAATAATATTTTTTTGAGCTGTTTGCCATATGAGCGAACGCACAGACCAATAAGCTTGAGTAATTACGTATATACTCTAGACCATTCATACTTTAAATATAGCGGCAGCTGCGAGCCCAACATGTGAGCTCGCTCGCTCCAAGGCGTGCAACCGGCTTTCGTCAATTGATCTCGAATTATTTCATAAGATCTGCATGCATGCTATTAAAATTCATGAAACAAGCTGACATCATGCATACTTTTGCAATTGGACTTTCTTCCGATATCGGTTCATGAGTAAAATAATTCTCGTGTAGGACATTGATTTTTGGATAGCCGAGGATCAAGAGTTTCATCCTTTTTAAATATATTTATTTACATCTTTAGAGTTTGGAACTCAATGGAGGTTAATTGAACTGCTTGTATACAATGCAAGTTTGTTTAGTGTAAAGAGAGGAGAGAAGGAAGAAGAAAAAAAGGGAGGTGTCCAAATCCAGGTCCAGATGAATTCAGATCTAGATCGATCTCAACTGATAATATTACAGACCCTGTTTCGTCTATCCATGGTGCACATCTGTATTCAGGAAGTATGAAATATTATATATATCAAGAGCCGGCCTATATAGCTACTAGTGTTAATTCACGAGCCATAGATGCATGCATGTCGCCTGTGTTTCAAGATGTTTTCATTTCAAGAATTCGGCTTAAAATTTATAAATATATATGAGAATCTTTTCTTTTCTTTTCATTGATCAACTGATTGATTGACGGCGCCTGCCTGGTGTACACGTCCTATAGTACGCACTGCTGATATCATGTAGCTATGACGATATCGATACCTTTTTTGAGGGTTCCTTTGAATGGCGGCTGGGGTTGGACACCCTCCATCCGTGTAAGGCCTGGAAGGCGATATCCACGGCCTCCAGTATACAGTACGTATACACTATCCAAAAATAAACTTGCAATGGAGAGTAACTACAAGCTTAAGGCTTATCCCAAAACACAATAGAGCCATTCATTACGGTCATGCAGCTCGTGCAGATTTTTTATTACGTACGAGCTCCATGCATATATCGATCCACGGTCAACCGGTCGACTTGAACAAGCAGAGCCCGCGTAGCCTACAGTGCCCGCCGCCGAAACCTCAAATTTTTGAATTTAGTGTGCGGTACGTACTCAATCTTAAGGGGTGTATACGTCAGTCATGGATTGCACACATGTAAGCTTATTTCACCACCGCTCTTCGCTAATTAAAGTGCCCATGAAATTGACCAGACATTTCGCAGCGGCGTGTGTATACACACGATCGAAAATAGATTGAAACGATAGTACAGATATTTTTTTTGCTTCTCCCGCAGTAAAGTATCCAATACGAGGACCACAAATGAGGAGAACATTGCCTTCAAACCTTTCCAAATCTGTTACAAAACATAGCTATATATAAAACGATACACATTCCCTGTCCAATTTTAAAATATTTTTGTCTTCTCTCTCTCTTAATCAAGGGATAATTATCAAAACCAGTAAATAATTTTTTGTTTTTTTTTTTTTTTTTTTTTTTTTTTTT
>JAJLUJ010000308.1:0-12450 GCA_030564235.1 Blastobotrys elegans
GATGACCGTGATATCGTCGACAAAGCCTGTCGCTTCTCCACCAGCTTGTTCAATAGCCTTATACAATGGAGTTGTATAAAGTAGGAATAGCAGTGGCGAAATTGGCGAGCCTTGCGGGATACCGGTTTTCACGGGCTCTTCCTCGTGGCGAGTGCCATCAATGACCATACTAGTTCGTCGATTGCTCAAGAACCAGTACTATGCAAGTCCAGCTTGTTAAAATGAAAGCCGCACAACCTCTGATGCTGCTGTTCGGATCGAGAGAACGGTTTTCTCGTCCAAAACACGGTCCCGTGGCTTAGTTGGCTAAAGCGCACGACTGTTAATCGTGAGATCGCAAGTTCGAGCCTTGCCGGGACCGTTATTTTTTGTTCCTTCGACTTTATACGTAGCGGGAGGGATTGACTTATATGTTTCATCATGTACGGACCGTATATATCAGACTTCTATGTACCACCTTATTCCCAGTTGTTTGGATACCCTTTCAACACCTTTTTTTTTAATCGTACAGCTGCAAACCAATCATGATTATAACGTACCACATACAATCAATTGCAGCGGGGATTTTTTCTTCTTATTCTTCTCTTCCCATCACCCCATGGCGCATCTGGACTAAACTCATAACGCAATGATAACACTACCTTGTACTAGGTTCAAAACTTGCTCGATCAAATTGGCGGGCAAGAACGCCTCACAAAGCGTGGCTAACCAAGTCGGTGGCAAGACTTATCGCGCTATAGTTAAGGACCAGATTAAGGGACTCACCGGCCCTGAACATCAAAAAGATGGTCAACGACAATGCAACACGCCTATCCCACCACCAGCGCCTCTGTATCATCGTCTTCCTCTGATACCGTACATAGAATCTCGGTGGTCGGCTTAAAGTGTCCTGAAGTCTTGCTGGTAACGTGGTATGCATATATGGGTGGTGGGTTCGTTCCATGCGCGGGAGGGCTGCTAAAAATCTCTGGCCAGTGCGATGTTCAACCAAGCCTGTGGGGGTTCATATACACAATGCCAGTGTAGTATATATGCACATTGATATAGGAAACAATAAATGAGATGAACTAACTAATTCTATCTAACCTAGCCAAAAATATGACGCCACACCAACAAGTAAGACATATAACCAGAGACGATCCAGGTTGGAAGATGGTACAAACCTAAGTGTGCCCTTATTTACTATGAATATTTTAAGCGCGATCTGAAACAAAACTGACAAACTCTATCTTTATGTTCCCGATGACTACGCAACGCGGCGTTTCGCTGAAGAGTGACGTATCGAGTATTGTCTAATCAACAAGCAACAGCGGCCAGAAATATCCAAGACAAACAGGCCGCCCGACTCGGTTCGGCTAGATCGGCCACCGCGATGGGATATGGTATGTATCAAGACCTGTATTTTAGCTATATACTGACATCCCCATTAGCCAATGAGCCAATAAGGGCTAATAAGGCCGAGTTAAAGATAGTGAGATAGACTAGCCCGACGATGCGTGGGGGGGTGGAGAGTAGATCAGCACGGTCCTGTAGGACTACTTTACTCCACTTTTCGGGCCCGCCGGCAGAAAAAACGCCACCTTATAGCAAGAAGGCCCCGATCATGGTAGTCTATCTTACATTCTCAAGATAGGCATAGGAATCCACAAAATACGCTGATAACGGAGAGAAAAAAAAAAAAAAAAAAAAAAAAAAAGAAGAGGGGGGATCCGAGAGAAAAGACATAAGACTGATAAGAATGTGAGTCAATCGGGAGGCTTGCTGCATTATCCGGATCAAGCTTCTAAGGGCTCTATAGACATGTTTCTCAATTTATAATTCTAAACAGCAGATTATTTCATTAGATGACATGCGTTTCGTTACAGTACATAACATGTATATATATAAATAGATTCTAAAATAAAAATAAATAGACCTCTATACCGACGAGTAGTTTGACTGCAAGGACATTGCCAGCGGCGTTGTGCTCGAGTCGTCCTCATCTCGTCCATTCTTTTTCTTGGACAATGGAGGGATCAAACTACCATCCGGGTATGCATGGTGGATGCTAGCTGTTTCTGCGGTAGGAGGGACGGCCGAAGATGATTCCCCCTGGTGTGTGTGCACGTTACCGTAGTACCATCGCTGCACAAAGATTGTCATATCAAACCCCACAGTGCCAGCAGCTCCAATAATATATGGTAGCTCGTTACGCAAAAACTCCCGGCCGTTATCACCTCGAGCTTGCGGAGAAGTAAGGATGGAGATTGTATACGTGACATTGCCCATAAATGCACTAAAGAATAGCAACATGCTGATCCCCCACGTACTCTGCCGCTTGTAATTCTTCATAATTTGAGGGATCCGAGACGAAAGGTAGAGAAATGTACAGCACCAAGCAATACCCTGCCCAATGACAACCATGTAGTTGCCGCTAGAGGATGCGACCGCGTTAGATTGGATCCCGATAGGTGCGCCGCTAGCCAGCTTTGCAAACGACGCCACAAACGATGAGGTTAGTAGCTTGGACTGGGTATTGTTAGTGCTTCGGCTCGGCACCTGCACCGGTTCAACCGCGTGGTCTTCTTCTTCTTCCTCCCCCTGACCATCATCATTGTAGTAGCCCAGATTCTCGTCATAATAAATACGTCGATGACGTTCTTGTCGTTTCTTGTCTAGCTGGGAATAGTAGTAATACTGTGTGCCCAGAATACAGTCAATGATCATATTGTACACACCAAGCACGATTTGAAACGGCATCTGGCCCGTCAATATACATCCCAAAAAGTTTGTAGTGTCGCCAGCAAACCAGTTGAGCAGGAAGCCTAGCGATAGACCCTCAACAGATCCGTTGAGGTAGTTTACCACCACCTGTGGGAGTTGCGCTCCAAGCCAACACACAAAACTCACGTACCCGGCGGTTTGAGAGATGACAGTTAGCGGGTCGTTGTGATAGACACAGTAACTCGTGGTCGACGCGACCCAGCCCACTAGTTTAACACCATCGTCGTTGTAGACCGGACATGTGTGAATAAATGCCATTATATAGCGTAATATGGCGTAAAGATGGTGTAGAATGAGGAGAGAATGGGAAATAGGGCCCATATATATATAAATATACTGTACATTCCTCTCCCCGTTCGGGCGCGAGCACGAGCCCTTATCATATATATTTTTTTGACTCATATGACTTTTTTTTTTTTTTTTTTTTTTTTTTACTGGGTATTAATTAGCGCTTTGGGTTTGCCCGTTTTTCCACGCGCACCAAAGGCCTCCGGAGGCTTTGTTCGCTGCGGCAGAACCCGATCACACATATGAATATTGTAAAACGTGGCGGGCGCACGCTGTGACTGACCAGACTCACGTGGCAGTTTGTCGGGTATTGGGGTTTTATTATAGGATTACATAAGTGTTGAGCGAGGTGATTAGCTAATAAATAATAGTGTTCATATACATTGAAACGCGGGTGAGGGAGGAGGGGGTTTCGGTTTTTTTACGCGTACTCACTGAGTGAATGTACAGTCTCTAGTTTAACCGGGCTCAACGCTTCAAAATCGTCCAATTCAATATGTTCCGTTTCACTATCATCCTTTTCCAGGGTTTTAGATTTGGTACCGCTGGTGGCTGGCGTGTTGTTTTCCTTCTCCTTCTCCTCCTCCTCGTCATCATTGCTGGATGGTTCATCCTCCTGCTCCTCTTTGACCTCTTCTTCTGCAACCTCCGTGGTTTGATTTGGGCTGCCGGACTTGATCTCCGCAATCACGGCGTCCTTCTCCTCCACAATCTTTTCCAACTCGGTAATACGTTCCCGTAGATCGCTAATCAACTGCTCGTTTTCAGTGTTGATGCCCGTGCCGTTTGCCGCTTTTCGCTTTTTGGCAATCGTTCGGGCCACAACAGAGGCAGGGTTTGAAGACGACGACGACGACGACGCTTCCTCCTTCAAAGATTGTGTAGATCGTTTACGTTTACGGTCCAAATCTTGCTGCCGTTCTTCTTCATATTCCTCAACGGCTTTGGAGTAGGCGGATTTAACAGAGGTGACTAGTCTGGAGAACATGTTTGTTTGTCAGATGATGTGAAGTTAATAGTTTATGTCGAAAAGATGAAAAGTCAGGGGGTGAGTATGTATAGGTTATAAAATAAAAAAAAAAAAAAAAATTTTTCGGGGGAAAATTTTTTGTTTTTTTGTTTAAGGGGGTATGCATGTTTAGGCAGAATTGACCCCACGCTATATAGGACTTGACACCTTACCCCAACAAAAAACCTTTCAACGCCGGGACATCCATCTCGTAGACTGTTCGGCTAGTTACTACTGTATCCACATCATATCCATCCACAAATATTAACTGTTGAAACTTGCATTGCCTGACCAAAGAACAGTAGTTTGTATATAGTTCTTCTGTTCTGGGAATACTGTCATCGGATTTCAAGACAAGGCGTTCAACCCTGCCATGTCTCAAAATGCCGGTTAAAAAGCCGAGGCCAAACTCCTCACCTTCGTTTCTACCAGACTCGTGTGCTTGAAAAAACTGATCAAACACAAATGATTCTAGCTGGTAACAATGCTCCATGAACAGGTCGAGACTGTGATGTGTTAGTCTAGTCATCATGCCGTTAAAGTCATTGAACGTAGTTGTATGGGGCGATTTTGGTTGCTGGATTTCTAGAGCCTTGACAGGCAAGTTGCTGCACAACCACCCCGTCAAACTAAGCGATACTCCAAACACGGTCAGATCCGTCACGTTTGGGAACCGTGGAGCAAACTCGCTGATGGCTTTTTCCTGTGTGGAGTAAAAGACGCCGTCGGGATCGTCACGTTCCGGCAATCGATTGGACATTTTCAGCACTAGAGCTTCAACTTGCGGGGCAACCACGCAGCCCATCCATTCAGTAGGGTTGGAGATGGCCAACCGTTCCAAACTGTTTGCATGGATTGTAAACTTTTTCAACACATGCATTGCGCCAATATCCAGCGACTTGACGCTCGGCGGTAGGGTCAGCCCCATCTTGTACGGGTCCATGATCCCAACGCAAAGACCCAAGCTCTCCACACCACCGCCATCGCCGCTGACACATTTCTGTATAATGTCAGAGTATTCGTACGACGTGGTATATGTGAAATGCTTCACTTGCGGGGGTAGATGCGGGTGGCCGAATAGAGCTTCGAGTACTAGCGGGATTGGGTCCTCGGTGCGAATCTCCAGGCTGGTTGGCGGCGGGGTGTTAAAAATGCCAGCAGCAATGCGTGTAAAGTTTGGGGCTCCTCTTAGACTCACCTCTCGAATTGTTGCTTGGCTGGTGTTTTGAATTACTTGCCGCATAAAGGCATTCCAATTGCTGTCGTCAAACCCTGCCGCGTTGTTGTATTCTAGATGAAACTCTTGCAGGTTTTCAAGCAACCCAAAGTCGATAAGCTCTTCGTCCGACGAGTCGTGGTATAGGTATACCGACTTGACAAGCAATGCCCGTTCAGGGGTGTTTGCCACGCATTGATTGAACAATGATCTGTCTGTTACTACCGACCTTGAATCTCGAAGCAGTGAATGCCCAAACACCAAGTGCCCGTACACAAGCGGACTGAACAATTCGGCCAAGAGTTTATTTACCAGCCTCAGCGCGAGTGTTTCATTTCTGGTCAGGTTTTGCGAGACGGCTAGGATGATTTCGTTGGGTAGCTGGTGCATGATATATTTTGTGGTGTGGTGTTGGGACATCATTCTCTTTGTACATATACAAAAGCCTTGGGAATCTTTGCAAAACAGCGAGACACGCCCTGGTCAATCTAGCCAGGACAATAAAATCATTCCCCCCTTTACTAGAGTCATTGAGCCTGCTTCTAGTCGTCTTTATTTCAACAAGTGTGGGTGCGTGTGAGGGGGATTGAATTGATGGAACCTGCATTGATAAATCTAACATTCGACAACATGCGGCGGCTCCTAAGGATTAAGCGTTGTTGGCCTTAGCTCGGCTCGTCGGGGATGGTACGTGGCACGAATTTGCCTTGTTTCTGCGGCTCGCAGAAAAGACGTGTTTTTTTTTTTTTTTTTTTTTTTTTTTTTTTTTTTTTTTTTTTGGTTTGTTTGTCCTTCCTATTTAGAAATCATACTCCTTCACACTAACATCTTCCTTTGGAGTTGGCGGCCGATGAGCACTGTCCATCTCAGACGCCTGTTGAGGGGGAGCCTCCGTTTGTTCGTTCGCTACCGGGTCGCCGTCAGGCTCGACTGGAGTCGGTACACGACCAGGAGCACCTTGAGGAGGCTGCGACGCTCCCTCCACGTTAGCAGCTGCAGCTTCTTGCCCCGTCTCTTGCTCCTGAGCGGCTGGGATGGCAAACCCCAGGTTATCGTTCTCAGTGGCCGGTAACTGTTGGAAATAAGGGTCATACGAGTAATGATCGTACTGCCCAGTTGCTGCGGCAGCAGCAGCAGCAACTGCAGCAGCAGTCGCGGCATTGTTGTTTTGCTCTTCCGGCTTGTAGTTTGGCGAGGCCCCATCAGCGGCTGGGCTCTGTGGCGATAAAGTCGGCGGCTGGTGGTGATACGTTGGCATTCCCGGCATTGGATACGATTGCGATCGATGGTTCCGGATAGCCTGTTGTTCCTGAGGATGGTGATGATGATCAGACCGATCCCCCGATCGATCGAACATTGTCGCTGAAGTCGGTGGCAACGTCTGATATTCTCCATTGTGTGGTGGCTGGCCAGGCTGTTGCTGTTGTTGTTCTTGCTGCTGCTGCTGCTGTTGATGCGCGGCGGCGGTTAGCAACGCTTCATACCCGCGGTAATAATTAGTCGGCTGTTGCATCTGCGGCGGCGCATTAGACGCATTCGATGATGACGATGCCGCGCTCATTGATGTGGCCCGGTACTCATCAAACGCATAAGGATGGTGATAGTCCTGATGATGATGGTGATGAGGTGGAGGAGGCGGTGGTGGTGGCGGCGGGGCGTGTGGGTCGTACATATGGTCCATATATTGCGGGTGGTATTGAATAGGCGCGTACATGACCGGCTGAGGCTGTTGTGGTTGCTGGGCTTGGTCCTTGTAATGCCCAAAGTTTGGCAATGGCATGTTATTCACCAGATGATTCGCGACTTGTGGCGGGATGCTTGCCACGCTGTGCCGTTTCTTGGAGCTCTTTCGTTTGATCGTGCTTTCCTTTCGCACACGCACTCGGCACCCTTGAGACGCAATCTCCTTGATCAAATCACTGCTGGTCTCCAAGCCTGGAAATGTCTTGGGGGAGTAGACCTGGATTGGCTGAGACACTGTCTGGGCTCGGTGCTTGATACAACCCTGATCGGCCATCACTTCATACACATTAAATACAAGCTGGTACCGCCCTTCCTGACGGATACTCAAATCATGCAGCAAGAAGAAAAATTTTCCTGGGGCTGGGGACCGAATATGGGTCAGTGACGCCATGGTGGTCCCGGTTAGCCGGCTTGGAACAGCGCTGTCTCGCCCTGTTGCAGATGTCATTGCTGGTGCGGCTTGTTGGTCATGGCCAGAGCGGTGGTGGTGGTGATGGTGGTGGTATTGCCCTTGATGGCTTGGAAAAGTTGTCTTTTCACTCTCACACTCTTGTAATGAAGCATGTAAGATAAAGTTATTAGTAATGTCGTGAGTAATTGGCTCGTTGTTGAATGTGGTTTTGACTTGGAAATTGATCACGGGCGGCGGATCAACCGGCCGCCGCGAATCGGCTTTGGCGCCCCAGCCCATGGCTCGTGCTTGGATTGGCTGCTGAACAACCTCCAGCTGATAATAAATATTAGAGTCGGTGGTGGATGGAGTGGTTGTTGGTGTGTTGGCGCCACCTGAGATGGGTGATAGATTCGCAGTGTTGTTGGTGGTCGATCCTGGCGATTCGAAATCATTCGCTGCTGCTGCGGCGGCGGCGGCGGCAGGCCCGTGTCCATGAAATGATGATGACCGGACAAGCGGCGGTTGCTGAGACATGGCTAGCATGATGTTGGTTTGTCGTCTGTAGAAATAAAGAGAAAAGAGAGATTCAAAAATCTAAAGTGGGGCTTGTGTGATCCGTCCAAAAATAATATTTTTTTTAATGCGGGAGGAAATAATATAACCTGAAAGTCTTGTCTGCAGCAATAAAAGTGACAATTTGGAATATAATAATTAAAACGCTTTGTTGATAACTTCTTGAAGAAAAAAAATAAAACAGAAGATGGTGAAGAGTACAAGTAGAAAAAGGTTGAATAATAAAATAAAAAACGGGAATAGAAAGAGAGAAGGTAAAAAAAAAAAAAACCCAGAGATCAGGCGTCGACTTTATATAGACTTCCAAAGAATAGGGATGATAGAGCAAAAAGTACTGGTACGGCCGTGTGTTTCTTTTTCCCCATCACCCTCTCATCAGTTTGTAGTCTAGCTACGAATAGAATAGAAAGAGAACGAAAACCCACCACCAAAAGTAGACAAATTTCGAAAAAGGGTATATACCGACCTCTCCAAGTAAGGAAACCGATCGACCTTATATTGATGAGATCCTTAGATTTGGAACCGCCATCGTACCCCAGTTAGAAGGTGCTGAATGCCAATCACTCCTAGGCTGCCCTTACATTAGACACGCTAATACGCACATGCATATATGCAGAGCTCTAGAGTGGAATGGGCCCTTCGTTTCTTTTCATTTTCTGGTATGGTGGTAACACCCACCACACCACAACAAAAAAAAAAAAAAAAAAAAAAAAAAAAACACTCATTTATAAATTAGAGCATCGAGTCTAGTTGTAATTCAGATATATAAAAAAAAACCCCAGCTGATGAAAAAGAAAGGTGACAATGGCCTTAATTAGGCCCCCGGGTATCAAGGATCTCGCATACGTTATTGAGATACCTTCATTTTAGTTCAATCGGCAGTAGCCCCGTTGCGCAACCAACTCGCAATAATTTTTTTTTTTTGTCCATCTAAAGTACAATAGGATCGCTGATCTCACATGGGGGCAGGTTGGTTCGGAGCATTACTCAACGCGAAAGTGTGTGAGAGGGATCGGTAATTTATCATTCGAAACGAGATCTATCGAGAAGATTAATACAAAAGGGTATAGACACATCCGGCCTTTTTGCTCGAATCAGACAAATTTTAAATGAAATCGTTTACAAGATCGCGTAACAATTGTCTGATTGTTGATATCGATTCCTGATCCAAAAAAAAAAAGTATATATATATATATATGTACACCTTTACATATTTTTTTTGCGGCGCGCGGCGCGGGCGGGGGGCCCGCGGGGGAGAGTGTGCGCGCGCAAGCTAAGCTAGGATATATATATTAGATATCTAAGGAAGGGTATATATATACGTACGAATGGCCGCGCGAGACGCGGGTTAAAAATCGCTTACCTAATCGGTGCGCTTAGCTAAGATGGCGCCGATTTGCGTTTTCGTTTTCCATGATTGTGGAGCTTTTACCCTCTCCTCCTCCAGCTACGCGGTACCCGTTTTTGAAATTCTATAGCTCGAGGTTAGCTAATTAAGGTTAGACAAAGGAACGCTACATATATAGACTATATATAGTCCGATCGAGGCGAGAATAAACTTAAGTCGAAGTTGAACGCGCGGTGTGTAAATTAAGGCCTTATACGTATACAGGAAGGAATTGATAGGCTATCGGATCCGGATATATAATGTATAATGTAGAGATAAGACTGAAGTCAAGCCTAGGGCGGCCTCGTCCCAGAATACAATCTAAGAAAATATTAACCTTCCATGCATTGCACCACGGTTGTTTAAAGCCGGTTGCGGTCACATTGACATGTTCGTGTCTTGGATCCGATGTTGTACAGCGCTGCCTGGGATATATCTAAAGGCCTGTATAAGATATCGATATCTATAGGCCGGCTAAGGGGGCGGCGGGGCGGGAAAGGGGCTATGCGTGCACACGCATTACTATAGAACATGTGCAAGCTTCAAAGAGTTAGACTTGAAGACATTGACGACATATATCTCAGAGAGTTTATCGTCAAAGATTTCTACGGATTTTGCCCCGGGGTTAAATATCAACTTATATGAGGTATAATTGTATATAAGAATAATATGTATATATATATATATAAATACTTGTATCCCGCAACCAGCCAAGGTACGTATACCGGTCCGCATGGAATACGGCTCTTTTATTATTTATTTATTTTCCTTCTAAAGCCGATCAGTGGTATTAATCATTATTACGGTTCCATATATACACACGTTCCATTTCCATTTAACTTTCGTCTAGATATTGCGGCTAAAGCTTATATAATGGTGCCCTAATGCACGATGATTCCATACATGTATGCATGTGTAAGGCCTATTCCGGCTCCGATTCCAACCTTTGTGCCCACACATGGCAGCGGGTGGCGGCCGCTTGTCATTGAACATCCAAGGCTGCATAATAATACAAAAACACATGCAACAGATCGACACCTTAATTACGTAGCCGGGATTTCTCCCGTGCGTCCTCCCCCGGCCGTACGCCCTCTTAAGAATTCACAGCGCGCGGGATTAAGGTTTTATCGGCCGCGGGCTGTTTTGTTTGTTGAGGAGGAGGCTTATATGTATGCGCAGCGGCAGCAACAACAACGCAAACAAAAAAAAAAAACTATAAAAAGCGGCCAGATCTCCTCCCCCAATATTTTCCTCAAAGATAAAGATAAAATAAAAAATGGATTTCGTCAAAAACGCAGCTTCTAAACTAGGTGGTGGATCTTCCGACTCTGCCGCTACTGATTCTTCTTCAGCCGGGTCTGAAACCAAGACTGGCGGTGGCAAGTACGACCAATACATTGAAAAGGGTGTCGACTATGGTGAGAAGCAATTCATGGGTACTGATACCAGCAACAAGTCTGACTCTGTCAAGGCTCGAGATGAGAAGATTACCGGTTTCATCTCCAGTAACGTTGACAAGTTCCAAAACAAGGGCGGTGAAGCTTCATAAATCAATTTATTCTAACTATGTATCAGTAAATTATTGCCAAATGATAAATTTTTTTTTTGTGAAGAGTTTATAATTTTCCTATTTCTCACTACTTTCTCATAATCAATCTCAATTTTGCACTAACGTTGATTCGCCCATCGGTCGTCAAGATTCGGCGATCTGCCAAACCTTGCAACGGTATAAACAAGTCAAACCCCTTGACTACGGGTGTGTAGCTAAGGATTTGGTTCTGCAAATCCTGTGATACTCGTTGTTGGGCCTGCTTCTGTTTCTGTGATTCTAGTTCATGATGTTGATGCTGTTCATTATTGTTTGCGTTAATGTTTAACTGTGCGGCGGGTTTTGGTACCTCGTCGGTGGTAATATCCGGGTTCTCCATCTCCAACGTAAACTCGGCGCTGGACGGAAACTCAACCTTTGCCAGTGGTCTGGCACGGATATACAAAGAAACAAACGGGCTTGTCGTCGACAAGTCAATGGCAGTTTGATTGCCGCCGGGGTAGAGAATGATACGCCACGAGTAGCCTTCGATTCGAATCCGTGGGCTCTGTACAAATCCTTCAGAGTTGAGCTTCAAAGCTGACCAATTCTCAATCTCCCATGTAAAGCTGGTATTGACAATAACCCGTGGATCATTCAGCCCCAGGTCCTTCAACCGCGTCATCTTCGTCTCGCCAATGGTTAAATTCTTGTTTACTCGCGGTTCATTGTTTCGAGAGTCTTCGCTGTCTGTAGACGACGGTAATGTGGGAATGCTGCTAGAGCTCGTGCTCTCGGCAGTCTGTTGATAGTCATAACTATAGTACTCGTCGCTGTTGCTGTCATTGTACAGATCGTTATCCACGTCCGTGCGACGGTATTCATACAACATTGTTTCGAAATAACGTATTGGATTGCAGTATATATTTAAAAAAAAACCCTCGATTGGTTAGTGGCAAAGACGTGAGTGGAAAAAGAAGAAATTGAAAACGCAAATGTGGAATACCAACTCTTTTTTAAAAAGAACAGGATTGGTTGAGCAATAAGAAAGAAACCCAAAACACTATAGCAATTCCTTTTTTCTTCTTGTAATGAAAGGCGTGGATCAGGCAGAGAGAGAGAGAGAGAGAGAGAGAGAGAGGAAAGAAAGAGAGAAAAGAAAATAACGTGTGAATGGGGTTGAGAATAAACGAGCGCGTGGATATGGACTTGGCTCCAAGGAAACGAATGGAGGGTTCTTTCTGTTTAATCCTTTTTGTTGAGAGATTGTTTCCCCCCTAAACCGTAGATTTGTCGTCAGAATGGTAAATAAAACTCAGTGGAAGGGAAAATGGCGCCGTTGATATATAGGGTTTGTTCAATTTTTGTCCAATTTGACTGGCGCTGATGTAGCAAGGCGCATTGTGATACATTATCCACCGTGCATGTGAGTGAATGTGTCCATACATTGTGAGACAGTTTAAAGTCTAACTTATTCATCGCGAAGAAATAAAGGCAAGCCACTAAAATCAATAATAATAAAAGAACCCAATCTATCCACCCGCTACAC
>JAJLUJ010000309.1:0-12394 GCA_030564235.1 Blastobotrys elegans
AACCTTAACTGAAATGAAACACTATTCGGAAAAAATGGCTATAGAAAGAAAGAAAGTTTCTAGAAGAAAAAGGTATTATTGTTGCATGTCGTGACTTGGAGGTGGCGAGGCATGAGTCAGAATGTTCCTCAGCCGCCGTGGAGCCGTTCCGTCTGAATCTCCACTGGGGTTTTCTCTGCCAACTCTGGGATGAGCGTGACCACCAGATAGTCTATAATATTGTACACCAGATGCTTGTTAACCTGCTTGTTTTCAAACAAGTCCAGCAACTCATCAACTGCATTCTCGCAGTTATGGCCAAACAGAGCCAGCTTAACTTTATCGGGAACGCGGTTTAACAGCACATCTTTAGCGCATTGCCGAATCTCAGCCTGTTCCTGCTCGTTTGGTAGGATTCTAGACGGGCCCATTGGTCCATTATTCGGGAACAGGTTCTCCCGTGCTCGCTTGAGAATCACAACAACCGTCCTTTCATTACAAACACGATGCGCAATAAACCGATTGGCAGCCTTTTTGGTGAGATTGCCCAGCTTTCCCGTTCTGAATGGGATTGATAGCGTGCTTAGAGTCGACACAAGCAGAGGGTTTCTACCGTCTAGTTTGAATAGTGTGCCAATGCAGCCGAATATCGAGCTCATAACTGGGGGTGTTGAATCATCCACGCTGTCGACCTTTTCGTTGGATAGAGACACGATATAGGCTAGCGATTTCCCACCAAACGCAATTGCTCGGCCACATATTTCCAACGTCTTTTTATACCATTCGCCAATCTGCATGGTGACCGGCTGGGGTGGTGGCTGTTGTTGTTGTTGTTGTTCGAAACCCTTATCTTGCGGGGGTATCAAATGCACTAGCTTGATGATAATCTCGTACAGCATCCACGGTTCGCTCAGCCGTTCCACGGCCGTTTTCAGCACAATCTCGTTGATTACTGTTAATACCAGCGTCCTGGCGGCGGCGCTTTTAATATTATCGTCGATTAAGGCCACCATGAGCCCCTTTGCCAACACTTTGCGAAAAAGCTGCTCGGATTCTTCTCCGCTATCCAATGCGGGGTGAGGTCGTAAACAATGGAACGCCTTTTCCAAGCTTTCAATCGGCATGATGCCAGTGTTGAGTCGTTCCTTGGCCCGTCGGGTATCTTCAATGTGGGACTGGAGCAGCCCTGGCAGCCCGTTCATGACCATATCGTTGAAATCCACGTCCAATGAGCGTGCTTCCACGTTACGTACCACATTCCCTAGAGTTTCAAGAACCTCGTGCATAAAAGTCTTGTCGTTTGTGATATTGGAATGCCATGATTGGATAAACTGCCGACATATCAGCCCAATAAATGCGTACAGTTGTATATTGACCGGGTCGGATTGGGTTAGTTCGGGCAACATGGCCCTCCAGTTTTTGGAGGATTTCTGAGTAGGTAGGAATACCTGGTGGATCACATGCTCGGTTGGGTCTACACATTGTGCATTGTGACGACCTCGAGATGGAGTATCGTCCATGGCATAGATGATGTCTCAAAAGGCTTCCAGAAATGTGTGGGTGTTGTAAGGACTCCTTAAATCGTTCAATTGGGAGGAGAGAGCGCTCTATAGAAGAAAAAGTCCGCGCTACGTACTGCGCGCGCGCTCGTTTTCCTGCGGGATTCGGTTGCACGGCTGGCTGGTAACCTTAGATAGCCGCCCACCTTGGCCACCGGTAACTTTGTATCTTATAAAAGGGGGGGGGGGGGCTGCGTGTATTAACACTTGGCAGCTCAATTGCAGTATCATCTCAACAAATCTGAATACAAAGAGTGTAATAAACAGCGCTCGTCCATTGCAAGTAACTACGTAAGAATCTAATTGTTCACTCGAGCTGAATAACGCATACGTTTATTAGTTTCACCCTTATATCTTCGGATCCGTTATAACCTAAGCTTAGGACCTTGATATAAGGCATTATCCATTCCCCACGCTCAAATGCGAGACATGGAACTGTTTCAAAATGGGTACATGAATCATAGATGTAGGTCCCGGCGGAATAATCGTCCAACAATGGGAATGCGCTTAGGTTACAACGCCTTAACAATATTGAGGGGTGCTTAAATGACCTTTATTCGAATAAACATGCGGCCTCGGTAAACTTTCCTTACCCCACTATCCTAAGCTTGGTCGAGCTTTTGAAACTTTGAAACCAGCTCGCAATATTTACATGAATAATTTATATAAATAATAATAATCCGGTATATTCCCTTCCCTCTCTCTCTTTTTGTAGCCAATTTTTTACTCTAACATCTAGTAATGAGATTCACTCTATTGTTAGCCGTAGGGGCAGCTATCTGCAATGCTGCAACTGTGCCTGAGACCAGCAAACCTTCTCCTACTACCACCGACGCGCCAGATGCGGAATACACTTCCAGCAAGCTAGCCGAGTTGTGGAAAAATTTGGACATCAAGACTGCGGACGTAACTACTGTGGTCAAGGGAAAACCACTAGAATCTAGCGAGGTTATTCGACCACCAAACATGCCACGTTTCGAGTACCGGGACGAATTGAAGTTGCCAAAGGACTTCGTGTGGGGCATGGCCGGTGCTTCGTACCAAATTGAAGGTGCGGCAAAGGCCGATGGCAAGGGTCCATCGATATGGGACGTGATCACCCATTTTCCAAATGTGACTAGCAACGGCACAACTGGTGACATTACAGACAACCACTACTACTTGTACGAGCAAGACGCGCAACGCTTGAAGGCTCTGGGTATCCCATACTACTCTTTTACAATCTCCTGGCCACGGATTTTCCCATTCGGGAACGGAACTGTAAACAAGGCCGGCTTGCAACACTACATTGACCAAGTCGACTACTTAAAAAATCTAGGAATCGAACCGGTCGTCACTCTATTCCATTGGGATATCCCATTTGCTTCCCAGCAAGCGTATGGTGGCTGGTTAGGCGATCAAGTTGTTGAAGATTTTGGAAACTATGCCCGGACAGTGTTTGAAGCTCTAGCTCCAAAAGTCAAGTACTGGTTCACTATCAACGAACCAGAAGTGATTGCACTGCAATACAAGGCGTTTTCTAGCTTGATTCCAAAAGAAGTCATGAACTTTAACGGTGCGTCTCCAGATGAAGTACCATGGAAGGTGGGCCACAACCTGTTGTTAGCCCATGCCAAAGCCGTCGAGATTTTCAAAAATGAAATCAAGCCAAAATGCAGCAATGACTTGCAAGTATCATTGAAACACTCTTTCCAAATGAGCTTTCCCCAACATTCTCAAGACAAGGAGGACTGGAAGGCATCCAACCGAAGCGTTGATTTCAACGTTGGCTGGTTTATTGAGCCACTGTACGGGAACGGTGACTATCCAAAATCAATGCGAGATACTCTAGGCGATCTGCTACCAAAGTTTACTGACGAGCAAAAAAAGAGCATTATTGGGTCTACCGACTTTTTGGCTTGGGATGGGTACACTAGTAACTTGTGCACCGTACCAGAGGGCGGTGTTGATGCTTGTGCTAATAACCCAGAACACGAGCTGTATCCAACATGTGCCAAGGTTGTCTACCAACAAGAAGACGGCTGGCAAACTGGTCAATTCTCGTCTACCGGGTCTGATTGGTTGTACAACACCCCAGACTTGGTACGAGACACTTTTAACGTGTTACAAAAACGTTGGAGCCCAAAAGGTGGGTTCATGTTGACTGAATGGGGCTTTTCTCGTCAAGACGAATCCGAAATGCCATTGGAAAAGGTTCTGACTGATACAGAACGGGTTGACTATTACCAACAATACATGGACATGATCCTGCGCCTGGTGCATGAAGACAAGATCAATTTGCGAGGTGCTGTCGCTTGGTCTGTCATGGACAATTTGGAATGGGTTGGCGGTACCTGGACCCGATTCGGTATGCAATACGTAAACTACACCACTCAAGAACGACACTTTAAAAAGTCTGCCTTTGTGTTTTCCGACTTTTTCAACAAGATGGTTGATGACGGTGGTAAAGGCAACGACCACGGCCATGGCCATAATAACTGGTGGTGGGGCCGATGGTAGATAATAATAATACTAGATCTTTAAAAGCATGACATCACGATAACTTATTAAGGTAAGGAGTTTCAGCCGTGTGCTCTCAAAGCGGAGTAAAACCACCTTTCTCCGACGGCTATTCGACCAGATCCCGTTGGGCTGGAAAGAGTATATAAGCAAGAAGAACGCTTTGGGACTAAAGTAAATTTTTTATTTTTTCCCTTCTACTAAATTTTTAATCGATCACAAAAAAATGACAGATGGCGGCAGTTCTCCCAACACCAGGGAGGCTTCACCTCTGCTTGGAGCAGAACAAAACGAAGATGAATATGACAAGTTGGAGGCCATGTCGTGGATCAAACGCCCAGCGATTCATCGCGTCTTGCCGGTGTTTACGCTCGTACAAATCGCAGCGTACATGATTAATACCGTGAGGATGAACTGGGCACTGACCATGGTGTGCCGTGCCAAGTATAACCAACAACTCAACGACAGCGATGCCGTTTGCCAGACGGACAGCATCCAGTCTAAAGTATCACAATATACCGCGTTGTGCTCGCTAGTCGGTGGTATTATCGGGCTGTACATGCTCCCGCGACTATCTGAATGGTCGGATAGAGTCGGCCGAAGAAAAGCCATTAGCGTGTTCCTACTAGGCGATATGTTGTCCATCGCGTCCATGATCTTAACGCTTTATTTTTGGGAGACTAGCGGATACAGACCCATTATTGTGGCGTATATCGCTACGGGGCTGTTTGGGAGCGGTGTATTGATGAGTGTCATGATGTCTTCATACACTGCTGACTGCACCCGACCCAAAAATCGCGCTACTGCCATGTCGCTAGTCACCGCCTGTACTCTGGTGGGGAAAGCCAGCGGGCCATTCCTCAGCTCGAGTCTTGTGCGTGCCACTGGAACATTGCAGGCCACTTTTATCGCCGCATTGGCTCTAGACATTGCAGCCGCAATATACTTGGCATTGTTCGTGCCAGAATCGGTGCTGGAAAGCAAGCCGCGGCAACAACGACCAAACCGGTCGTGGTTCAGCGAGTTTAACATCCTGGCTCCTATTAAATCAATCTGGACAATCGCCAATGAACAGTCCAGCTCGCAGGTACGGAAAAATATTTTGGTTTTGGTGTGTATCGACTTGCTATATGAGCTGATTATTGCTGGGCGGGCAGGTATCGCAGTACTATACCCACAAATGCGGTTTAAATGGACCAGTATCGAGATTGGGTACCTGCAATCAGCGACCGCATTGATGCGCATCTTTTTGCTCGTGCTCGTGATCCCACAAGTTATCCTGTTGCTACGAAGTGCTAGAGTGTTTAATGAAGAAGAGTCTGCTGGGCTGACCAAAACCGAGCTTTGTATTTTGCGTGTTGGTAACGCTCTTGAGGTGGTGGGGTATACAGGGTACGGTCTATCTTGGAACGTGGTTGGCTACATTGCATCTTCATTTATTGCCACCTCGGGCGTCATTGCCAAACCTACCGTTCAAAGCGCCCTGCTCAACCTGGTGCCGAAAGACCAAACCGGCGAGTTTTTGGGTGCAAAGGGTGTACTGGATGGGCTAACTAGCATTGCATTTTCGTCTATTGGGCTGTCATTCTACTCTTTTACTGTGACGAGATGGCCCGAATTGATCTTCTATCTAAGTGCACTGGGTTACTTTATTGTGATCCTACTGACATTGAAGATCACTACATGAAGAAAAAAAATAAATAAATAAATAAAGAGTTTTGTTATAGAACGCAGATTAACCCTCCCCCCCTCCTTGTCCAGGGATCTGAGACATGATGGGCACCGACCGTTTTTATCTTTCTGGCAGCTAACGGTCAGACTCAGGCCGGACCACAATCTACGCGCGCGCGTACTAACAATTTACCGACCCGACATTGAACAAAAACCACAAACATTTCCTGTTAAAAATATATAAAAAAAAAACCCACACACAATAAATCTATTCATCCTCCTGTTGAGAAAATTGAGCACCAGTGGTTGGCACTGGCTCAATATTCCAAATACTCTCGGCATACTCGTCAATAGCACGATCAGAGCTGAAAAAGCCCATATTGGCAACGGCGGTAATACACTTGGAATTCCAAGTATCCCGGTCAGCAAACGCGATATCAACCTGTCGTTGAGCTTCCAAATACGTGTCAAAGTCATCGCTAACCAAGTAGTAATCACCCGAATCTCGAATAGACCCTACCAACGCGCCATAAACATTTGCATCACCAAACGTGCCATTGTCAATGGCCTCAAACACCTCCTTCAATTTGCTGTTTAGCTCAACCTTACCATACGTGTGGTCATGTCGCAGCTCTTCAACGCTTTCAGCCAAGTTGCCAAACAAGAACATGTTTTCTTCGCCAATTTCTCGCGAGATTTCAATATTGGCACCATCAACGGTACCAATAATCAACCCACCATTGAGCACAAACTTCATGTTGGAGGTACCAGAGGCTTCGGTACCGGCGGTGGAAATGTGCTCGGAAATGTCAGAAGCTGGGCAGATAATCTCCGCCTTGGACACATTGTAATCTTCAATAAAGATGCATTGCAAAATGCCCTTCACGTCTGGGTCATTGTTCACAACTTCACCAACCGCGTTGATCAGGGCTATAATGCTCTTGGCCATGTAGTAACCTGGTGCAGACTTGCCGCCAAAGATGGACACCCGTGGGGCCACCTTTTGTCGTTCTTCTGGCGACATTTTCTTCAAGGCCAAGTATCGAGAAATGACACCAAAAATGTTCATTTGTTGACGCTTATATTCATGGATTCGCTTGACTTGGATATCAAACAATGCTTCAGTGTTGACTTCCAAGCCTGGGTGTTGTTCACGCATCAACTTGGCTAGTCGTTCCTTATTTTGACGCTTGATATCGTACCATTGCTTTTGGAAATCCTTGTCGTGCGCATACTGTTCAATGCCCTTGAGCTTGCCCAAGTTCTTCAAGTAGTCGTATCCGCCAACCTTGTCGGCAATCAATGCAGCCAATTTCGGGTTGGCCTGGGACAGCCACCGTCGGGGAGTGATACCATTCGTAACATTCATAAACTTGTCTGGACCATAAATCTTGACAAACTCCTTAAAAATGGTGGTTTGAATCAACTCAGAGTGCAGTTCTGCAACACCGTTAACCTTGTGAGAACCAACAATGGCCAAGTACGCCATTCGAATCTGCTTTGGCTGCGATTCTTCAACAATCGACACTCGTTGCAGCAATTCCCGGTCCCTTGGGAATTTCTTTTCAACAGATTGCAAAAAGAACAAGTTGATATCGTAAATAATCTCCAAATGTCGTGGTAGCAGCTTGCCAATAACATCAACAGGCCACTTTTCCAACGCTTCTGGGAGGACAGTGTGGTTGGTGTAGCCAAAAGTTTGCACCACAATGTTCCAAGCAGCGTTCCATTCCAACCCTTCCCGGTCAACAAGCAACCGCTGCAATTCCACAATAGCCAAGGTTGGGTGTGTATCGTTCAGTTGGATAGCCACGTGTTCTGGAAACTCATTCCATGGCTTTTGAGACTTTTTGAACCGACGAACGATATCAGTCAACGAGGCAGCGACCCAAAAGTATTGCTGCTTGAGCCGCAACTCCTTGCCAGTGTAAAAGTTGTCGTTTGGATACAACACGGCAGTAATGGTTTCCGCACGTTGCTGACCACGAACAGCAGATTCATAGTCACCTTCATTGAACTTGGAAAAGTCAAACTCTTCGTTTGGGGAGCTGCTCCACAATCGCAAATTGTTCACATTTTCAGTGCCATAACCAGGAATTGGCACGTCATGAGCAACAGCCTTCATCATATCGCCGCCAACCCACAGCTTCTTGGTCTTTCCAGTTTGCTCGTCAGTGGTGGTCTCCACATAGCCATAAAACATGACATCAATGGAGATTTCATAACGAGGGATTTCCCATGGGTTTGAAAACTTTAGCCAGTAATCCGGAAGCTCAACTTGCTGGCCTTCAACAATCTTTTGTTTGAAAATGCCGTATTGGTACCGGATACCATAACCCCAGCCTGGGTAATTACTGGTAGCCAAAGAGTCAATAAAACAAGCGGCAAGACGGCCCAAACCACCGTTGCCTAGCGCCGCATCTCGTTCTTGGTCCAAAACATCCTCCATTCGGAACCCAAACTCCTTCATCCCGTCTTCAGTGATTTGCTTGGTACCAGTGTTGAGAATGGCATTGTCCATAGCTCGGCCCATCAAAAATTCCAGAGAAAAGTAGTACACTCGCTTTGGATCAACCAGAGTGTGAGCTTGCTGCGTCTTGTTCCATGCAACAATCAACCGATCACGGACCGATTGTGATGCAGCTTGGTATGCAGCCAACTCATCGCAATTGTACAGTGACCGGGCTAGTGTAGTTTCCACATGTCGCACAAAGTCGTTTTGGAATTGCTCCTTGTCCTTAAACTCTCGTGTCGTGAATTTCTTCCACTGATTTCGAGAGTGCAAAGGAATGACAGAGTCAATGTGCTTCAATTCACGTGGGGTGATACCGCTCAATGCACGACGGTGTTTCGTACGCGGGTGGAACGGATCATCGTTCTTTGCTAGCGTTGGCGATGGTAGTCTTGGGGAGGACATGTCTTTTTCTTTTTCTTTTTTATTTTTTTTTTGTTCTTTCTTTTCTTTCGTAAAGTGGTGTGTAGGAAAAAGGGAATAATTTTACCAGTTTGTTTGTTGTTGGACGGGAATTAATGAAGTTTATTTATGGGTCTAGCAGGAGGGGTTTTTTTAAAAGGTGGCGGGCGGATCGGATCGGGCATGCACGCAAAACACGTTTTGGTGTACGTATTTTATAGGGTACTTTTTTTTTAATTTTTTTTTTTTGGTCCAGCATCACCTAGGTATACATACGGAGTTCTTCACTAGCTAGGCCTTGTTTGGATATCGCTAGCCTAGTGCGTTTGTATAGTATATACGCGTTATACCTTTCCATGTACAACGTTGCAAGAGGTCGACGGAATTCAAAGTTGAGGGCGATTTTTATTTGAGATGGATGCATCCATTCCTTGCATTGCCCAAGCAAATTCAATGTTTCAGATTTTTGCCAGCGCATTCAGACCATTGATATTGTGCATATCGTTGCATAATAGCTCGCGCAATATTGGACGTACGTCAGTCAGCGTACGTATACGTAAGTTATTGCGAAAAAGCCCGGCATTGTACTCATATATTGTATTCATAAGGATTAAGGTCTTACCGACAAGGCCCAATTGACTTTACCCTTGGAGGATCCCTTAGTCTGGACCCTGTTGGGATTGAGCAACAAAAATGAGACTACGTGTTTTTGGCATAAAATTTAAGATTTTCCCTTTGTCGAGCTCAATTGGTCCGACCCGGGCCGATATATCCCAAAGCCGGATAAGGATCTAGAAGAGCTCATAAAATCATTCGATTATTTACAACGTATCCCCATCCATATGGAGTAATTCGCGATGCGGGTTATTCATTTGCTTACAAAATCTGAAAAAGGACATGTTCGGTTATGTTTGTTTAATAAAACTCTGATTGTAAACCCTGATGCGATGAAGGGAAGACAAAAAAAAAAAAAAAAGAAAGGTTCCTGACAAAGGAAACAAGCTCAAACTAATAATTTATTCCCTATGATTATATAAAATATAAAAAAATCCCCGTTAATGATAAATGAAAGAACCCCGTTTGTAGTAGTTTGACGCGTCTTGTTGGTTTTGATATCTTGTTGTTGTTAATACGCGGCGACGCTACCCGTCCCAGCTGTAAAGTATTCATGCATGTCAGCCACCATTTCTGGTGATTCAGCCGCATCAACTTTGGCAGGCCAGATTTGTTTGCCGGCTTGTTTCTCCTCCTTCAAGTGGTTCAAGACCATACTAGTAACATTCTTTTGGTAAAAAATGACGCCATTTTCAGTATTTGGGTTCAATGGGCCCGTGGAATAAACCTCCTTGTTCAAGTTGACTTGAGCATCTTCGCACAAGTAGTAGTCCTCCACGTTTAATTGTTGCATAAAGTCGATAAAGTCATTCTGTTCAGCCTCGTCACCACCCTTTTTAAGGTAAATGTCGTATTGCAGCACAGTCTTGGTTGCGCTGATTGGTTTGACTCGGAAAGTATACCAAGCTGGAGAGTAGCAGTTGATACCAGTGCAAGGGAACATGAACATCCACAACCCATCAAACTCGGCCAGGCCCTTATTACCAGCCGACTTGGACTCGGCAAAATGTCTGCACCACATATTTCGTGGTTCAATCTTATAAGTTGGTAGAGAGAATGCTTTGGATAGCCCTGGATGAGCTGTGGGGCAGTGGTAACATTCTTGATACCCATCCACAATAGTCTTCCAGTTGAAGTTTCCATTCAAGTGATAACTCTTGTAGTATTCATACTGGCCAAAATCAAAAATAGACGACTCGAGTTCCAGGCTACTGTACCAAGAGTGGAAATCTGGAATACTAGACACATCAGAGTTGAGGTTGAGATAAATTAGACCTTGGTCGGTGGTGTGGCTCACAATCTTGTACTGTGAGTCCTGTACCATCTTCAATGCGGCTGAATTGCTGTAGGATGCACCAGCGTCGTGTAGATTCTTTGGGGTATATGCACCCCAGTAAAAAGTAGTGTTATTCTTGTCATGTGGTTTTGGAAGTACACCGCCGGTAGAGTCCAGACCGGCAACGTTGTGGTATGCTTGGACCGCCCCGGCCGAGTCCTTGAGTAGTACAGTCTCGACTCCGGCAATGTTAAATGTAATGTAATCACCGGCATTCTTGAATCGGCTAGTGTGGCAAGTGTACATCCACGACTTGTGGAAGACCGACCGCATTTCCACGTCAAACATCTTCTGGCTGGCATACCAAGATGCTGGGATTGTTTCGTCAAGCGTCATCGTTTTTTTCTTTTCTTTCCTTTCTTGCTTTGTGATAAGAGAGAGAGAGAGTGTGTGTGTTTTGTGGAAACAAGAGACAGAATGGTGGGCTTTTGATACGTTTTTATATCAAATAACTACGAAGCAGCCCGTTTATTAGTTAATTCCCCGAACTTTTCTCAATAAAGCCAAAACTTGCCGTTTCTTTTTTTTTATATATTTTTTTATATATATATTTATTTTTATTTATTCCTGTAGTATTTTTTATTCTTCTTCTTCTTCTTAGGTATAGAGAAGGTTCATTTTCCAACATTTGTTTACAAGCAAAGGGCGGGGGAAGAAGGGTAGGCCCAGACTGAGTTTTTTTTCTTTTCTTCTTTCCTTCGCCAACCACTTGCTTTTTTATTACACCCTCGGGGAACATTAAAGAGTCAGATACGTTGTCACTCAAGGCGAAAGATCATAACTTGTGCGTTGCGATGTATGATAATGATTATCGGTGTTTGATGTTTTTTTTGGCCAAAAGAGTGATACAAGAACGAGAGGGAGAGATGGGACAGGCTTTCCACATTTCCGGCACGTACGCGTTCGTTATAAATATACAAGAAGTGATCTATAAGGCTTATGTATCAAATGCTGGTTTGATAGGGTGCATATGTGGATATAATAAAACGGGAGGATTTTAACCGATATCTTGGTGTCTACGCGTGCTGATAATGCAATATATCGTATAAGACGCATGAAAGTTGCCCGTTCGTTTGTTCTGAGACATTCACGCGCACAACTTTGCCCGTAATTATTTCTTTTACTGAGCCGCAGAGAATGCGACGCAATAAAATTCTAACCCTAAAAACCCGCGCTTTTTTTTTTTTTTTCGTTTGAAAAAATATCTCCTGGGTTTGTATATAGGGATGTTTCACACCCCTCATTAAAGCGCTCGGGACTCAGAACAGTTTGTTCCCCACATTGGGAGATGAAATCCCTTTCTTTTCCTCTTCTTGGAAAAAAAATTAAATACCATTGCTTTTGACGGGTCTAGGCCTTTGTCTTACTTGTTATAAGCGACACGTCATTATATGTTTTGTTGCGTCCAACGATAACGCGCTAAATCACGATATATATATATATCGATCTTGGTCATGGTTGAAGGCCGTGTGTACCTCTTTAACCGGTGAGCTCTCTGGACAGGTCTAAGACCCTTTATCCACGGATTGACGTGGAAATTAATCCACAGTGAGCCACTATCATTGCGGCTCTTTTTGTGTTTTTGCAATCTACTGGACTATTCTCAAATATAACCTTGATAGCCGTACCACTACTTACTTCCCTTGTAAGCTTAACGGGTGGGTTTAGGTTATAAAGTCTTTTTGATATAGTCGAGCTTTATTATTCTACAAAGGGGAGATGAAGATGGAGCAATATACCAGGTGGAGAGACTCAGATACGGTATTCGATGGTATCGTGAACCGTATTAATTATTAATTATCTAACGACGATAATCTGGAA
>JAJLUJ010000310.1:0-12362 GCA_030564235.1 Blastobotrys elegans
CTTTTTAGTTGACAAGTTTCAACTTTGTAAACTCGCTCTCGAGGAGTTCTGGCAGGGCTATGCCTTGCTGATCATACGTTAACATGTACCTAGGCTGTTGGAAAACCTTCGCCCCTGTGGGTAGTGCACCATCACATGTACTGTGTTATCGATAGTGCCGTCAGACTGTAGCATTGAAGCGGACGCGTTTATTCTTTGGTAGTCTATGCTGAGATATCGCGTTGATATCAACAAAAACCTTCTGACCCGGCATTAGTACTGGAGCTGGGTACCGTTTCCGGTCGCGGTTATTCATACGCTTCTGTTCTTTGAGAAGCTGAGAATATGGTAACTGTGTGCGCGCGCCTTCTAATTGTTCGATCGTGAACCGTGCGATTGGCTCGCTCAGTCTGCCCATCAGCTTGTGGTAAATACCAAGTAGGGCCGCCATTAGTTTCTTGGCAGCGATCCATGCAGTACCAGTAGACTGACTGGGGATTGATCGTACACCTTTAGAGAAACGATCAACTACTACCATGACTTGGTCAGCTGAGCTGTGCTCATTGTCGGCCTTGGTCCAATCAATTGACAACGTGCCGCCATGGCTGGGCTAAGTCGTCATCGACTGGGTTGTTGATCGGGTTTGAGAAGTACAAAAACTTTGTGTATACTATAGTGCGGCTCTCCGGAATCGTCGAAATAATCGGCGCATCCGTCAAACTAGTGCTGGAAACTGGTAGTTTGTGAGATCCTCGACATATTGTTGGCGAGTTGGAAGGATGGGTACTTTCTCGATTGCAAGAACTTCAGATGGCTGGTTCCTGCTGGATATTGCATCTGAGGGACCTGGGAAGTTGACCATTCGATTCCGGGATTCCGGGATAAGAGCGGCTCATGTAGTGGCGCGCTAACTTGATCATCCATGGGTCGGCAAATGCTCCACGAGAATAGTGTTTCAACACTCGATCACTGGTCAATTGGTTGACTAGTTGGTGGAAAGCTTTTTCATCTTCTATAGTAAGTGCCAACTTGGAATGCACCAAGTTGGTACCCATCCATTAGCAGTCTCCACATTTGTTACTGAGCGGCAGCCTAGCACCATTTATTATGAATAGTCAAGCTTTGATGAGCTCGAAGGCCTTTGAGAAGAGAACATTAGACAAACGAGTTGAATACTGAAACAGACGTTTGTGAGTGAAAACGTAATAGAATTCAATAGATTAAATAATTTCTATAAAGAACCAAAATAGAGAAGGAAAATAGCTTGGCTATTTATACGTCTTGAAATGAGAAAAAGTAAAATGATCAAAAAGGAACATAAAAGAAGAGAAAATGGCAAGATAGCCGTTCAGAATCAGGGATGAAAGTGAGGATGGTACACTCAAGGTTGTCGTGTACTAGTGCTACAACACTCATGCGTTGGAATTTAACGCTAACCTCTTTTAGTGATCGTCTTGAGTTTTGCGAGTGTCGCTCTCCTAGAGCGACTGGATGATGAGTGCACTCATGAGGCGGGTAAGCACGGAATGCCGATGGGATGGTGAGGTTAACTGCTTACATCTTCAGGAAAGAAGCGCCATCGTTGGTTCTTTTAAAGGAGTGGGGCTGCTTACGTATATATATCGGTCGACGAAGCGCCGATAGTAGTTAGCAAAGCCCAGAACCCTTTGCAAGTCTGTAAGTGATTTTGGTGTTATTAACACATTGGAACAGTGCTTCTTTTCGCACCGCTGGGGTCTCGACGGTGTTGATAAAACGAGTCCAGTACTCTGGAGCGTTATGGACACCGAATGGGAGCCTTGTCCAAACATAAGCGACGTGCTTGAATGAAGTACATCTCTGTGAATTTGTATCCAAAAAGAGATGGTGATACACGCCCTTGACATCAAGGACGGTGTAGTACTCGGAATCGCGAACCTCATCGAGGATGGCATGAGTAGTAGAGTAAGTGGACTATATTGGTTTGTTGCATTTGTTCGTTCCACGGAAATCGACAAAGACCTCTTCATCACTCTGCCCCCCGAATTTTATCGTATTGCAGACAGGGTCAGTATGCAGGACGTGTCTCGGTACTTTAAATTTTAACTCGAAGATGTGAACGAGGTTGGTTGTTTTGGGCATGGGAATCTGCCGCGACCGTGCGGCGGGCACCACGTCCATTTCCGCCAGTGAATACACTTCCGGGAATGGTAGATATGTTCGACACTGGAAGGCACCGATGAATCAAAATGTGTGTCTAGAACCAAAGTCCACGTCGAAGTACGAGCAGTCCAAGCTTTGCCGACTCGATGCCAACCGGCACGTTAACTACCGAAAAGTGATTGGCAACTTAAACTGGGTCCAAAACATTATCAGATTTAATATTGGTTCAATCAGTCAATTTGAAGGTGACGCTTGAAGAGCTTGGGAATTTGACTTATAAACCCCCACGTGTACACCGGTGTTTAAAGAAAATGCTGCGCTGGTCACTCTTATTCAACAACAAAAAACGAGTTTGGTGGTAATTATAACCACCATTTGACTGGCAAGTCCAATTCCTGCCGAAAAGCCCACAAAGACAAAATGTTTAATGTGCGGCAAGCTTTGGCACTAAAGACCAACTGGCTGATAGGTTGTCCAAAGCTCTTGGGATTGAGCCACACCACGAGTGGCTGGCCAAGTTAAACATGCGGCGACAAGCGTGAATGTTTAAAGAGGAGTGTTAAGAATATGAAACGAGGACAGTGAAACGTATATTGGTTTTAGATACGTCTGTTGGTTTGTGGGAACCAATATGAAACGTATAAGTTAATATTAGAATACGGCTATAATATTATAAGAGTAACCCTTTCTTTGATTGTTATTCTTGTTTGAATACTTCAGCAATAATGTGGGGTCTTCTTGATCTCGTCAGGGTAAGCGCGTCGCACATTTTTTTTCTTTCTCATCTTTTATTAAATATTAAAAACTATATAATAAAATTATAGTCAATAAGGAATACACGTTACTGGAGGGAAAGCGCGAAACAATTAGCCAGTCTCCATGGCACATCACGCATGTAGTCGCGAGATGGGCCGCGGTGGAGTAGAGAGACTCCGGAAGTACGCCTCGCCCAATTAATTTGCCCCGGTTTTCTTGACGGTGGAGTAGGAAGTTGTGGAGAGCGGCCGCCGCCCAGGCTGTTGGCACTACTCGCAGGTAGGCCTCGACGTGACGATTCCAGTATCGTAAGAATCTCTCGTCGCTGAGACCGGCCTGCTCCGGTATCGTATCCAAGAAATGCGAGAAAGAGGTCCGTTGGGCCGGGTGGAACAAGTGGTACAAGTTCCGCTTGTCCTCCGCCAAGCTGATGTGCCATAATGGTGGTCGCCATGCTAGCCCTCAAGCTCTAAATCATGGTAAAATCTAGCCCATCGTTCACTCGTCTCTTAATCGTTTGAATTATAAATTACATGCTATAGGCTACAGAAATGATATACTACTTTGACGGCTTGATTTCATAAACCAACGCAACGTCTGTTGAATTACCCTGCCAGCCCCGGCTACCACTGGCAGTAACAAGGTACTGGCAAGACGGGTCGACCCACATGCAGCTCAGCACTGCGCCATGATGCCCCGGGACAATGTAGAATGGAGTTTTTGATTTTGACGTTGTTGATTGGAGATCGTACAGTCGGAGGTTATCATGACTGCCACATAGGACATGTCTACCAGACGGCATTGCGGCTACTGTTGATACCGCACCCGACACACCAGGGAATTTCAACGTCCGAGCGGGTTTAGCTAGCGATTTCCGAATGTCGTACTCATTGACGGAATTGTTCCGTCGCCCCACAAATACCGAATTGCCATCGCTGGACCAGCACGCACTCATACACCATGGCGGGGTACCTTCTGGGACCTGGAGATAGCCGGCTTTAGTCTGCTGTCGCCGGTCCCAAATATCCACACTGCCATCAATTGTAGCAGACAGGAATACGCTTTCACTGACAGTCACTTTTTCAATTTCTTCAGACGGGCCGCCGTCAAACGGCTGCTCCTCTTCATTCTCTTCCTCTTCCTCGTCTTCACCGCCAAACAGCGAGTCGAGGCTCTTCTCGTCATCATCCTTTTCACGTTCCTTATCTTTACCTGCATTTTGTTGTTGTTGTTGCTGCTGCTGTTGTTGTCGTTGTTGTTGCTGTTGCAATGACTTTGGAATGATCGCGCCGCCTAGAGGTTGGTATTCGATGGAGGAGATTTGCCCGGTAGCTCCACCAAAATCTCTAGCGACTTTACCGGTATGCAAATCCCACTCAATCACAGTCTTATCCCACGACCCGCTCATCAACCTGGTCTCGGTTTCGTCTAGTTTCAACACCGACACGGCGCTCTTGTGCTTGTGCATATAGGCCTGGATCTGGCCCTCGTTGTGTCGTACGGATTGGAGGTTGATCCCGCCGGATTCAAGCCCGCCCACTACCCACAATGCTTCCGATTGGACAGCGAGAGAGTAGACTGGCGAGGTTTTTGGCTCGTAGAGGTTGTCTTTGCCTAGTTTGACGTCTTGTTCGTACATGGGCTGTTCATTCTCCCAGTACGAGACGGCCACGCCCGATTTGGTGATTGTGTCTACGAATGGGTGCCGTTGCGCGACTGTTAACGGGAGCTTCCCGTTGACAGAGTCGTAGAAATTGTACCGGCGGATGAACCCGTCAGCCCCACCAGTGAACATCCACTTTAACCCCCATGAAAAGTCTACACAGTGGACCTGGCATGAGTGTATGCATGCCACGTATGGCGTGATGTCGTAGTTTTTGCAGGTCGTCGTCCCCTCGACTGGTGTGATGGGGTTGCGCTGTTTGTATGAAGGGTGTTGGTGGCCGTTTGTTTCGGCTTGTTGTTGTTGAGGTGGTGGCGGGGGAGGGGGAGGAGGATTGGCCTGCTCAGTTGGAGCGGCATCGGTATGGTCCAACTCCTCTCTCGCGTCTTCAAACACGTCGTTCTCGTCGTCTTCGTCCATGCGGTTCATTTTTTTTTTTCTGTGTGGTGATGATGTCTAGTGGTTGGGAGGTTTGGTGATCAACCATTACAATACAATTACCTACCGTCTAACATTCTAATCCAACGCGTACAACCGCGACTTGACCTCGTCCACTACAAACTCCAAGCCGCGAGCGAGCTGGAACCCGGTCGTTGCCGAGCACCCCAGCACCAGATTTGTATGGTTTTTCTGGATTTGTTCGAGCTGGAGAGCCGCTGCCACCTTCCCCACGACCGAATCATGCTGGTCAGGGTCGACACAGTCTAGTTTATTCACGTAAATCAGCAACCCGGCGCCAATAAGCCGGTCCTCGTTTAGAATTGTGTGGAGTTCGTTTCGGCACGAGTCCAGCCTGTCTAGGGCGGTGGCATCGACAACCCAAATGAGGAAATCCGTCTTTTCAAAGTAGTTGCGCCAAAACGGACGCAGGCTGGACTGCCCTCCCACATCCCACACGTTGAGTTTGTAGCCGTTATAGTCTATAGTCTGGATGCTGAAGCCTAGCGTTGGGCTCACCTCGTTGGTGTCCTGATCCAGCAACTTTTTCACAATCGTGGTTTTGCCAGCATTGTCCAGTCCGCTATTCTTTTCAGTTAGTTTTTCGTTTAAAAAGGACTCAAGCACGGGAGTATGGCGAACCGTACAGCATCAATACCCGCATCTCGCGGTCCTTGAGTTGTTGTTTGCGCAGAATCGTCATCAACCCCATTGTTAATGTCTATTCTTTCTGTGGCCACGCGATTATTTTTTTTTTTCTTCCTTCAATTTTTTTTTGTCGATGCTGAGAATTGTCGCATTGGGATTTAACGTATGGATGGCACTGGCACCGTCCCAAAAAAAGCTAACCAACCAAGGCAATCGCACCATGGGTTCTGATCAAGCAGGTGGCATTAACGGGTAACGTGCTTGGTGTGAGTGTGGACGCTGTATACTGGCAGGTTATCGGCTCGTTGTGCGGGGGGTTGTACTCTACTCTGTCCCAGTCCGCCACCGCGCAGAGGCAGTACACAAACCGAGCCCAGGAGGTTGGTGTGAGTGCGGCGGAGCTAGCGTACAATCTTCACCAGTTGGCTGCGTATGGGATAGTGGCCGCCCAGCTGTATTACTACTGGCGGACTCGCGTGGCCGTGTTTCAGGGGGTTTCGGTTGTGGCTGGTGGGTTGTCGGCGGTTTTGGCGGTGGTCACATCCGCAGTATGGGTGGCTAGCAACACGTACAACAATGTAGGTGATAATAAGGAGTGGGGGTACGCCACTCTCGTCTACATTGACGTTCTCAACTGTGTCTGGGTGGTGGAAAAATTCGCATTCAGCTTCTGGCTTCTGCCCCAGCTCGCCGTCAACTGGAAACTCATGACTTGTAAGCTCCACCCCCGGTTCAGTATAGCCTTGTTGGCCGCCGCAGTGCTCCAGGTGGTGTATTTCTCTGCCCATTTAGACAGCTCCACTGCAGTCTGGTTGATTCGCGCTGTGGTCATTGCCGTCCAGCCAGCCGCATTGCTATTCCAGCATCGTATTTACAAGAAGCGCCCAGCGACTACCTCGTTTCTTTTATCATAATGAGGACGTGACGTGCGGTTTACTCTTTCTACTACGCAATACACTACTAATCATTAACAAATAATAACATTATATTACAAAAAAGTATGTAAAAAAAGGCACGCCATTTATTCGGCATCTTCAACACCACCCTTTCGTTGGATCAATTCCTTTCGGTCCTTGTCCATACGAACCTTGGTGATGACAATGTTGGAAGTGTTCAAGTTGATTGGGGCAGAGGAGCCGTTGGCCTTCTCCTTGGTGACCTTTTCGACACGGACAGCGTACTTCAATCGGTAGACTTCGCTAATCTTGCCTTCGTTACCCTTGAAGGTACCTCGGACCACAGTCACTTCATCGTCTTTTCGGATTGGCAAGGATCGAATATTGTACTTTTCTCGCAACTCCTTGGACAATGGAGCGCTCATAATCTTCCGTCGGATGGAAGATGGAGCGGTGAAGTGTGCCTTTCTGCTCTTTCGTCGGGAAGAGTGAATATCGTGTGATACCTTCATTGTTGATGTGTGTGTGGTTTCGAGGGGGTGGGCGGTTGTCGAGTGGGTTGGATGAAAGGTTGGTCGTAAAAGGTGTGTGGAAAGTTTTCAGAGTGGGAAAAATCTGTGTGTGTGTGGTGGTGCGCGCGCTTGAAGCGCTTACTGATGAGGCTTTTTTTGTTGCTCCCAACAGTTGTTTTGTGGTTTTATTCCGAGTGGGTTGGGAAAGAACGAAATGGAAAAAAGCCCTAACGTGGTTTCTCCCAATTGGGTAATTTTTAGCCCTAATTTTTGTTGGTGGGAGGCGCGCGCGCGAGCCAACAAACCATATTTCCCAGCGCGCGCGCATAGCTCGTTTAGCTCAGCTGCCGGGTGACATCGGAGGCGGCTTGTTTATGTGTTTTGTGGTGCGGCGCATGCGGCGGGGTACCCTTGTCGGCTATCATCACATATGGAATGAAACAGCGCACGCTTCAATCGCCAAGGGGGTGTGTATATATAGACTATAAAAAGGCGAATATTCGCTTCTTTTATTGATTAATTACGCACTTTCATGAGTTCCGCAATAATCGAGCCGGAGCGTATGGATATCGACAATGACAATGTTTGCAACTTGTCGGCGGAAACGCTATCTGACGTCATCACGTCAGGCGTTGCCACCAAGTTCCTAGCCCATGTCAACGACAAGGACACGTTGAAGTCATTCTCGCTAGCCTGCAAGCAATTTAGCCAGCAAGCGCAGCCACTTTTGTTTGAAACCAACTCCAACATCAACCTACTAGCCACGCAGTCTTCCCGCGTGCACATGTCGGACGGGTCGAACCAGCTCTCGGCGGCCAAGCGTCACGCCAAACACATCAAGTATCTTATCCTCAACAGCATCAATTCTGGTAACGAGGAGTTTTGGGAGGCTGTCGACCTGCCAGCCGTGAGTGATATCTGCGTTAACCTGGCCATGGTGACGCACGACCAGCTAGGCATGGTTTTGAGAAAGATTGGCGCGTTGAAACGGGTCGTGTTTTACATGAGCCGGCGGCGGGTAGATCTAGAGCAAGTCTCGTCCCGTGATACCGAGGGTATAGCTTACCATATCGAGGACCTGGACGATGCGGTGCTTACTCTGCTACATACTACACACGGCAACACTATCAACGAGGTGGCAACCAAGCATCGAATCGAAGAGCTGGTCACCCCGCAGTTTGAGCTTGCCGCTGCAGTGGAATTTTTCCAAAAAATGCGGGCATTGAAGGTGCTGAAGATGCCGCTGAACTTGTCGGTGGTTGGCGACACTGACATGATTGTGTTGCCGCGGCTGAAGACGCTGAAGCTGCCGTTCATGTCATATACTGAGACGGAGCGGGTGTTCCACAAAACCAAGCTCCAGGCGGTGGCGCCATTGACCGAGCTGGACATGTCTGTTGACGATCCTGAGGCTATCAAGTTTGTGCTTGGTATCCTTGACAATTGTTTGGAGCGGCTCATTATCGACATCACGTGCATGGGCGGAAACTCGGAAAACGTTGCTGCAACGTTGCAGCACGCGTTCAAAAACTTTAGCAGTCTCAAATCAGTCAAGCTGACGGTGAGCTATGATTCAAGCTTTTCCTTCAACAATATCATTGCTACCGACACGGGCACGCCGCTAAACTCTTTACAAGAACTAGATATTTCGTGCTGGAGTATGCGCGGGTATCTGATCAACGACACGTTGCTGTTCAAGATTTACAACAAGCTGCCAAATCTGCAAGTGTTGAAGCTGAACTGCCATACCGCCGGCCCAGGTGACAAGCAGGCGTTTTCAAGCCAGCAATTGGTCTTCCTAGGCAACCGCTGCAAGAAGCTGCAAGTGCTGGAGATTGGCCACCTAGCCGACACGCCCATTCCATTCAAAAAACGGGCCAACGTGATGACCAGTGCCACAACCCCGCAGCAGGTATACTTTCCAAACTTGATCAAGTGGGTGCCAGACTTGGTATGGGCCGAGCAGGAGCAGCAGTCGCCTTATAACAACCGGCCCGCGGTTAAACGGCAAAGAGCTATACAAAGATCTAACAAATCAAAGGCCCAGGCACGCCGCAGCCGAGCTCCTACGGGATAGTCGCGTGCGCACGTCCACTCATTATACAGAATACTCGGCTCACAGCCTTTAAATGTCTTTCCATTACTAAAACTACCTTAAATATAAACCGGGTGTTTTCTTTTCATCTTTTTTTTATCGCAACATCCAAAAAGCGGTGCCCAAAAGTACACCGATAACAAAAGCAGTGAGCACGCCCGCGCCGGCTCTATCCTTGGTCTTAATATCCAGCTTGTTCTGATCCATTTTGACCTTGTCAGACGAATCTTTACCAGCATCTTTATCACCTTTACTTGTGCCACCCGTCTTGTGAGTTAGTGGGCCAGCTGGGTGGGACTTTACGAGAGTGTTTTGCAACACTTCCAACGCGCAAGTTTGTTCACCTAGACCATATTGTCGGTCTGAATAACCGGATTTGCCGCCCCACGGTAAATCGCAAGTGGCGGTGCCTGCTTTATCACCCTTTTGGCAAGTGGCCAAGCACCCAGCTGCTGAAGATTTGAGCTTTTTCATAATATCATCGGCCATATCTGGCATGACTTGCATTGTCAGTCCCAAGAACCGCGAGAAGATGCCCTTGAAGCACCGTTGATCGTTTTTACACTTGGCAGAAGGTTGACAGGAAGCTTCGTACATGACGCCGTTAGGGAAAAATGTGTCTTCTGCATTTTTCCACAGCTTTTCCACGCGTGTTTTCCACTTTGTATCCTCCGTAATGTTGTACATGTACGCGGCGGCACTAATATATAGCCCGTAGTTGTACGTCCACCGCAGCGATGTTGGTTTTTTACAGCCATCCTCAATATACGCACCATCGTGCAAGAAAATACCCTTCTCGCCCACATCCTCCAAATAGTTTACGCTCTCGCACCAATCCCAAATCTTTTCCGCCCACTTCTTGTACTTGTCGTCCTGGGTGTATCGGGCCAGTCTGGTTGCAATGTGAAGCATACACCCGTTAGACACGGTATTCTTGTAGTTATACCCGCTATTCCAGGTATAAATTTGCCAACGAAGCCCGCCTTTGCAATGCTTTGTATCCCAACGAGTGGTCATGGTCTGAAAGACGGCTTGTGCAAGAGCCAGCCACTGCGGTTGGTCCTTACCCGGGTTGGAAAAGTTACGTTCGGCAGCCGCCATGACAGTGATTCCCCAAAACCCTTGATCGTCGTTCCCCTCGGTTGTCGTTTGGTTAGACGGCATGTAGTCGTGGTTTTGGCCCGTCTGTGCTATCAGAGCACTTTTGATACGGTCATTGAATTGGTCGTCGCCCGTGTAATACCAGTAATCGAGAAGCGCGTTCCAGGACGACCCCGCTTGCCACCAGTAGTACGGCGGAATCATCATGCCTACCGCGCCGCCCTCTTTGGTCGCGTCGTCGTAGTCAAGCGTACCCTTCGCAATCATTTCCAGTGCCTTTTTTACAGACTTTTCGTCATCCAGGTCGACGCCCAATTCGCCTATCGACCCGCTAGTGCCCGTGCTACCCCCGCTGCTTGACGATGATGACGACGACGACGACGACGACGATGGCGCTGCTGGCGCTGCTTCTCCTTGGTCCGCTGGCGCCGCTGCTCCGTCCGCTGCTCCGTCCGCTGCTCCGTCCGCTGCTCCATCCGCTGGTGCCGCCGGTGCTGGTGCTGGTGCCGCTGCCGGCGCTTGTGCTAGGGCTTGTTGCGTGAATAGCACTGTCACCAGCAGCTGTAACAGGTGGTGGTGAAGTATCATGGCGGGTTAAGAATGAATTTAATAAATTGTGTCAGTCGGGAGAGAGAGAAAAAATTGTATGTACGTGTGTAAGCGCTGAAAGTGGACACCAAAAAAAAATAAAAAAAGGGATAAGCCTTTTTTTTGCCAGCGCTTAGCTAAGGAAAAATTTTAGCCACACGCTTTGTGGATTCGTTGATTACTCACCCGTATATATATATACGTCAACGCGCAGATGTTTTGCATCGAAACAGCTTAAATTTAACGCTCGAGCCAGCAGGACAAGTTATAAATAAAGGTGGCCAGTGCACCAGCCGGCTGGCGCGGGGGCCAGCTGGTCCACCGCTCAGGTACCATAATAATAGGATATCTTTAGATCAGAGCTGATTATAGTTTACCGGGACGGAAATGTGAGTCAACGCGTGTCTGCACCGCCCGTTTTTGTTGTTGTTGTTGCAATGGACAGGACTTGGCAGAACCAAAATAAGCCTATAGGTACACGCGTGCGTGCTAAAAATAGTACAAGTTATAAGAATTCACAGACATCGATCTATATGGAAAAGGAAAGTAGAGTATAAGTGGTACGTAGCTAGTGAGCCGCGTGCGGCACTGCAACCTAGATATCTTGTTCATCCCAGCCTAGGCACATCGACTCTAAATGTCAAACCTGCCTGCCATCTAGAAGCTTAAAATTGAGGACCGGCCCATCGGATCATGGTTCATGAAGTCATTTTTGTGCGCTATAGCTAGGCAGGGGAAAGGGGAAAGGAGGGGGGGGGGGGAGGGGTGAAATTAATTGCCCAAGCCTCCTCGAAGATCGGATCCGCTGGTATACGTACGCGTGTATATACGTAGCTCCTTGTCGGATCCGCTGCTCGGGACGACGGGCTATGCTATGCTATGTCACATCGATCGATCTGCACCTTTTATAAATAGAGACGGGATTCCGATACGTACCCGCTCTCGAGAGCGCTTAAAACGCGTCGTGTTGGACTTGGCTTGCAAGTGTACATGTTTAAACACGCCCAGATCGTGCTCAGCGTCAAGGTTCAAAACAGCAGCTATTGTGTAAAGTGTACGTATACCATGGGTAATAGCAAGTTTGTATTTTTTTCAAGCCCATACAGACTCTAGAGTGGTGAGTTGGGGTACAGTACTGCGCTAAACAGTGACTCGTCGCCATTCATGCTTTGATAAAAACTTGCTTCCGTCAAACGTATACCCACCGTCTTTCGAGTACAACACAGCTTGCGACTGGGTCTCCTCAGTCCAGATTGTATAAACTATAACCACATTGTCATCAAACAGCAAAGCCTAAAAAGTATCCGTACGTATCGTTATCCGGTTTCAGCGCAACTGGCTGGTTTTCCCAGTGCCACTTGAGGGCGCATCGACGAGGAATGGATACTGCGCAGTTATCCGCAGTCGTTTCCATTACGGCGGTGGAACAAAGTGCACACGTGATAATATTTCCAAGGTTTATCATTATTGAATGATTGAATGGGGGACTACAGGAATCCCCGTAACCAGTTTGGAAATTTATGTGCGGCTACTGGATGATTGAC
>JAJLUJ010000311.1:0-12292 GCA_030564235.1 Blastobotrys elegans
GATTTAGAATGGTGGTTTCGAGACGTGGCTGGCACAAATCCCTTCCTTCCTATTCCTTCCGTTAGTGTGAGAGTGAGTTGGAGAGGTTTTTGGGCACTAAAGCTTCGAACCGGCGGCCACTGAGATATGTGACCTATTGGAGAAGTAACCAGTCGATACAGTGCGGCCCTAGAAAGTAAGCAGTTTATACTCTTGCACCATGGAGTAAGCATGTGGTTTTTTTTACATGTGGATTGGCGGCACGGCCGCTTCTATTTCCAACACCGGTATTGGCGTTGACTTGCAGCTCCGGTCGATTGGCCCAGTTGGTTAAGGCATCGTGCTAATAACAACTCCTTGCACAGATCAAACATCTGTCAGTTAACGCGAGGATCGGCGGTTCGAACCCGCCATCGACCAGTATTTTTTTTGATTGCAACATCGTTATTCAATAATAATCTAGTTTTGTTTTTGAAGCTTATTTTATTTTTATATTTTTAAGTCAATATTGATCTGGGTTATCTCCTTAATTAGTAGTAGTAGTACATGATCCTATTTGTTCAATTTGTTTACAATGATATCCTTGATAACGTTAAACTTTGCTTTATCAGCATACAAATTCTTTCGCTCCATCGTAGAGAAGTCTTTAAATTGCTGAGGCAACACATCCTTCGCAAAATCAAATCCTGGTTCATCCTTCAATGCAATATCTACAGCATCAGCAAATTTGGCTGGGTGGGCGGTAGACAGAGCCACGTAGTTGGCAGTGGAGTCTTGCTCAATTCGGCGTAGTGCGGCTGACACGGCGACAGCAGAGTGAGGGTCCAGAATGTAGCTTGGGCAGATATCAGTGTACACCTTCTTGATGGTTTGAGTAGTTTCTTCATCCGTGGTTCGTTCGCTGGTGAAATATCTTTTGGCGGCTTCAAACACAGACTCTGGGACGGAGAAAGTACCATTCGTCTTTAATTCTTGCATCCACTTGTTTACAGTTTGGCCGGCCTGTTCAGCAGACTCGGCAGTAGATTCACGAGCAGCATACCACAAGAACCGTTCAAAGTTGGAAGACACCAAGATATCCATTGCTGGAGATAGAGTAGCATGTACAACAGGTTCCTTGCCATCAGCACTCTTGGAATAGGCACCTGATTGGAAGAATCGGTACAAAATGTCGTTGGAGTTTGTGGCAATGACCAGGTCCACTGGCAAGCCCATTCGCTTGGCATAAAACCCGGCCAAAATATCGCCAAAATTACCGGTTGGCACCACGTACTTGGCCTTTGGTTGAGACGATCCGGTCTTTTTGATCAACTGGAAGTAAGAGTAGTAATAATAAGTCATTTGTGCCAAGATTCGAGACCAGTTGATGGAGTTGACAGCACCGACGTGGTACTTTTCATTGAATTCCTTATCGGCGAATGCTTCCTTGACCAAATCTTGACAGTCATCAAAAGTGCCTTTGACAGAGATGGTGTGGACATTTTCATCCAACACGGTAGTCATTTGCGCTTCCTGGATTGGAGACACACGACCGGTTGGATACAGGATGAATAACGAAACATCCTTTTTGTTTCGCAGCCCGTAGATAGCCGCAGACCCAGTGTCACCGCTTGTAGCACCGATAACAGTGACGATATCTCGATCTGGAGCGTCTTCGGCCTTGTTGGCATTCTTTCGTGACAAAAAGTATTCAAACAAGTTGCCCACGAATTGTAGAGCGACATCTTTGAACGCGTAGGTTGGACCATGGAACAATTCCAACAAGTACAGACTCTTGTCTTCGCTTAGTGTTTGCACTGGGGTCACGTCCTCGGTTCGGAAAGTGGAGTAGCTCTTTCGGACAAGCTCAGAAAGGTCGGATCGAGGAATCTCGTCTTCAGAAATGTATAGTGACAGAACCTCACATGCCAAATCAGCAAATGAAAGGTCTTTCCACTTGAGCATGGTTTCTTGGCTCACTACTGGGATGGCTTGTGGAATGTACAACCCACCATCAGTGGCTAGACCTTGGATAACAGCTTCTTCGAAAGAGACGGTCTTGTCAGAGGAACGGGTAGAGAAATACCGTTGGCTATCATTGTGTTCGCTCATTGTTGCTTGTTCAACGTCTGTATTTTTTTTTTTTTTTGGGAGGTGTGCGAAATTAGTCACAAAATACAAGCTCAAAGAGATTTGAACAGAGTTGGCGCCGATACCGCTCCGATTTATTCGTGCCACCATAAAAAAGTGTAAAAAAAACAGGAGCATATATATATCATGGGGAGGGGCGACTTTTTTGTTTTTTGTTACTTTCCTTACTAGATTAAATTTACCGTTAGTTTATTACATAAATAGGAACCTACTTTTGACGGTTTTGAGCCAAGAAATAGTGTACAGATTGCCCAACCAAATCATCATTGTAGAATGAAGACTTTCGAACCTCTTCCTCGTTGAACCCCTTGGCGCTTTGGATCATGCGCAAATCCCGGGCTTGTGAAGAGACCCAGTGATTGATGAATTCACTTGGATTATCAGCCATTGACTGAAAGAAATCTCGCTTAAGACGGGACGCGTTCAATGCCTCAACTGTCAATGAGATTTGCTCATCAAGCTGAGAAATATCGCCTTGGTTTGAATACCAATTTTCCAAAACCTGAGCCATTTCGGCACGAATTGGATCATCCACTTCAATCTCAAAGTCGTAAATAGCCCCTCCCATTGTGTTTTCCACGTCGACTCGGATTACATAGTCAACCGTGACTGGCTCCCGCTGCAACAAATGCTTGTTGATCATTTCCATAATTTGTGGGAAAGACACAGCCTCAACTCCGAATAGCTCTCTTAATGGAGCGTCCAGCCGCACTGTACGTTTCTCGTCCATATCTTGTAGTTTATGGAACTTGATGTATTGCCATAGAGCGATAATGACACCTGGTTTTGTCTCTTCTTCGATTGCTAGTAGTTTTGAAAGCGGTGTTGATAGCTTAAACTTGTTTGGGTACTCCTTCAACTGTAACATAATCTTTGCGTTCAAGTTTCGGTCACCCTTTCTTTTAATATCCAGCACGTCGAATTCTACATTGGCGCCAGGATGCTGCGGCTCATGCCACTCAATGATACCACTCCCATCAGGCAACTCCCCGTCTTCTGGTTGTTCCAGTTCCACAACAATGCTGGTGAAGAAGGAGCTGAATCGCGATCGGTCTGGGGCTTCTGCTGGTGTATCATTGACTAATCGCCCTTCAATCCGCAAGTTCCACATTGGAACCGTTCCCGTGTCAAAATCAAACGCAGTCTCGTCGAGTTGCTGGTTCGTCTGCCATGGCTGATCAATTGCTGAATTAGAAATAAATACCCGCAAAACCTGCGTCTTTTTGATAGTCCGTGATAGCGAATCTTGCAAGTCTAGTCGTTTCCGGCTGATTGTCGCGTCCAGCCGTCGCTCCGCTTCCTGCAAATCCTGGTACAGTTTGGCTTCCGGAATCACCTCAACTACTCGCTCAGGGAGGTTCCGGTCGGTCGGTTTACGTTGATAATGTTGGTTCATTTGCCCGTCTTGGTTCGGTTGTTGTTGTTGTGGTGGTGCTGTTGCTGCTTGGTGCTGAGCCCCCGGATGGTGATGATGCTGTTGTTGTGGCGGCGGCGGCTGTTGATGTTGCTGAGTTGGGTAACGCGTCGCAGCTCTCATTATATTTTAGTGGGTGGGTGGTGATATCGCGTCGGTGTGAATGTCAATTCTCTCACAATCGCGTATTGTGTGTGTGTGTGGACAAATTGGAATGGTGAAAAATTGACAAAAGTTTGGTTGGGAGGAATCGAATTGGGCGCCTCTAATTTCCTCGACAGGAAACTGCCGGGTAATCCTGTAAGTTTTGTGCATGCCTGCCGGCCCGCGCGTGCGCGCTGCAGCTGGCCCCAATTTAAAGTCGGATCAAGAAAATGTGTGTCTAAGACACGCCCGCTGAGATCTCAACCGCGGCCGTTTTTTTTTCTTTTCTTCTCCCTTAATATTATTCGCCTAGAGCTCCCCTTCAGCTGCGGGTGGGCTGCGCAGCCAGCCCATGATCGGATAACACCTGAAGAATTCTTCTCTTTTCGAGAAAAGTTTTTCCCTTCTTAGCATCCTCTCCTGGAAAAACACTGATGAACAGTCTACCTACTGAGCTGCTCCATAATATTGGACTGGCTGATGTGGGCATAGTACCGGCCTTGAGCCAGGTGAATAGACGGTTCCGTTGTATCTTTCGTGGTTACGACGAGCCATGGAAGCGATTGTGTCAGCAATTCACCAAACAAATCGGACAAATCTCACTCTCCACAAAAAGTAGTTCCCATTTGCAGGCATACTGGAACCAGATGGAGACAAACTATCTTACCCAATTATATCTTACCGAGATGAACGCCGGTCATAATAGAGTTTTTGAGATGGCTGCGCTCGGACCTCAGTCGCTATGGCAGCTCAAACTCGGTAAACACAACTTTGGCGAGGCTCATTTCGCCAAGGAAATGGAAATGTACATTTCCAAACGTCGAAACCTGTATGCGATCGGCACGCTCGTTCAAAACGAGGAAACAAACCTGCTGGATTATCTATTTGCTAGCTTTGGGATTGACCGGCAGCATTTGAACTTGTCGACATTGTTGGTTGCGCAGGGTACACCCAGTGATGCGAAGCGGATAGTTGATAAAGCACGTCGCAGTATCACCACCACCACCAATTCGTCGCGAAAGCCGAGGAAAATGGTCAATCGACAACGTTATGAATTGACACTTGCATTTGGATTCTGTTCAGCATGGATAGAGGAGTTTGGAAATGCCGAGCTGGTTCTCGGCAAAATCTCATTCACCTGGCTGATCTTTGTCAAGCTGCATGACGATCTGTACATGAAACTGGGATGTAGACTGAATGAATTCTACACTGCATCAGAGTTCAAAGATGCTACTTCTGGAATGAGGGAGATCCGACCATTGGAGATGCTACTTCCACTAGCAGACTCTACTGAAGATTTGCTATTCAAGGCAGTTTTCCAAAACCCTTCATTGTTTGCGCGGAACTCCGACTGGACGCTGCAAAAGCCGCATCGGATTGTTGAAGTTGATAGCCTTGTTCTTGAAGCTTGGCGACTTGATGGCTTGATATTGCCTGAATTTGAAGACGCATTGCTGGAAAATGACCCACATGTTGGCAATATGGTCACTGACGGTATAGATCACTACATTGTGCTGGAAAGCACTGCTGAACAGTTTAAAGTGCTTGCCAAGTCTGGAGCTAGCTTTTCATTGTACCAAGCACATTGCAAGCTATCAAGCCGCATTCAGCATATGGTTTTCCCAGCAGCCGGTAGATTTTTTAGCCATTGCTTTGAGGATAGATTTATTCCTAGGAGCTATACTGAACATCTATATACTTTGGTTCGTTGATTTCTAAATTGAATAATTTCTCGCCGCTCCATAACCACTAGTGCCTTGTCAAGTTCGTGCTTGCTGTATTCCTTATTCTGGGTGTATTCTCGAATCAACGTTTGATATGCGGTGCTCCACCCAACTGGTAGCCGCCGTTTCAGGTCGCTTTCAAGCTTATTGACGTTTTTCACCACTTCATCGCGGTTGCCGTCTTCACCAGCCGCGTTCATTGTAGACGCTGTAAACAATCGAATCCCTTCCTCGACGTGTTCTTCATTGGCCACCGGTAGCAGATGCAGCTTGGCGATGGATTCGGTGATACGCACAATAGCTTCCAATTGACGAACTGTGATTGGGATGGAAGACATGGCATCATCACGCACTTCTTTGGCGTGGATTTGGTGACGAATTCCGACAAAGTAACTTGCTAGTCGTTCGGCAGCTTCTGGAGACAATCTTGGCGCGCACTTGGTCCGGCAATACGAAACGTACCGCTTCATCTTTTCAATAGGGATATCACCTTCCGCTTCTTGGACACCACCAGCTCGGTTCATGTGGATACCCATAACATGTTTGGCGATTGTTCTGTCTCGGCCTTCATTGTGTTCGTCTTTAACCAAAAAGATCATGTCGAAACGCGACAGAATTGTAGTCTGGAAATCGATATTATCACCGGCGGATTTCATGTCGTCGTATCGACCAAAGATGGGGTTTGCAGCTGCCAAAACACTGGTTCGAGAGTTTAGAATTGTGGTGATACCTGCCTTGGCAATGGAGATTGTTTGTTGTTCCATAGCTTCGTGGATAGCCACTCGATCTTCGTCTCGCATCTTGTCGAATTCATCAATACACACCACACCACCATCAGCCAGCACCATGGCACCGCCTTCCAAGTAGAACTCACGCGATTGGGTGCTTCGTTGGACAGACGCGGTTAAACCAGCAGCAGACGAACCTTTACCAGAAGTGTAGATCGAGATTGGCGAGACCTTTTCCACAAATTTAAGCAATTGCGACTTGGCAGTACCTGGATCACCAAGCATTAGCACGTTGATATCACCACGCAACCGCATACCATCAGGCAAGATCCGTTTGGACCCACCCATCAACAGACAAGTGATTGCCTTTTTGATATCAGTATTACCATAAATGGACGGGGCGATACTGTTGGCAAACTTGTCAAATAAGTCTGGTGACCGCGACAGCTCCATAAACTCTTCTTCCTCTTCCTGTGTGAACACAAAGTTGTTCTGGCTTTCATCGTCAAGGTCAGATTGGAACCCTACTACTCGAATGTATGGGTTTCGAATAGCCACCGCGCTCTCACCCTTGATCTTGTTTTGATAAATAGAATAAATCCCCATCACCGTGACTCGACTACCTGGTACTGCAATATTGGTCAGGTTTCGATCGGCAGACATCATAATATGCCGTGGCATTTCACCCACTGGGACCATATCCGGTGCCTCCTGTAATTTGAGGATTTGCTGATCCTGGAACGTGGACTTGTCGTGAGCAATCACATACGGTTCCCGAGGACACTTCTTGTCATCTCCGCCCGGCGCACTCTCCCCTTTACAGAAAGTTGGCATGCTAACGTTGGAGAACCCGCCGCCAACTTCCACCTTGAGCGCGTGTCGACAGTTTCTGCACACGAGCTGTAAGACGGTTGCTTTGGAGGATAGGGTCGAGGCCCCAATGACAATACCTGGGATTCGCACCAGTTTGGAGATGTAATTCGCGTTCAAGTCTCTGATTGGGATGACTGTAGAGTTGGATTTCAGTGTGATTTGTATGGGCGGCAAATCCTTGATGGTCACGTCGCTTTCAAGGTCGTTGCTATCATGGCTCATATTGAGCAGCTTTCTTGCAACCTCGCGAGCAGCATTTTCAAACACCGGCAAAATCTCACCAGGTTCATCTGCTAGTCGCTCACCCAAGTCATCATTATACTCTAGTAAATGCCCAACGTTCACGTTCAGACTGTAGTTTTTGATCAAAATGTTCTGTCGCAGCTGTTCACGGTAAAAAAACGTGTTGTCGATCCAAAAATCGTGAATGAATGACCTCAGCTGGGACTGCACAAGTGCCAGTGAATTGTCTTCTTGCTGGTCGCCTTGGAAAACGTTTGTTGTGTATACTCTTTCTTGGTCAAACGACATTAGGTTAAATGTATTATAAAAAAAAATTAAAAAAAAAAACGCGTAAAAATTAAATGGAGGAGGGAGAAAAGTGGGAGAAAAAAAAAAAAAAAGGCGTTGCGTTAACAATTGCGCCCGCGTTCTCTTCCTCATAGATCCTGTAAAATAATTTTTAAAAAATTTACAAAACGCGAGAAAACTTTTTACTAAGCGCGCGCAAGTGAACAGACGTACGAGCTCAAATTACACCACGTTTTCTGGAAGATAAAAGGCAATGGCCACAATCGCATAAACATCCAAAAGCAGCGCGCCTTCCAGTCAATTGGTCTCGCCACCTTGCAATAGCGAGTTTATGATAAACACAGAAACAAACAAGGTTGCCGTTTCAAATGTACTAGTACAGGCTCATTGGCTGATCGATGGCCCAGCCAAGGATCACCAAGAAGGGTGCACGTTATAAAGAGCGACACCTGGATGACGCTGCTAATTGCCACTCCACAAGCTAGATCCATCTTGTCTCGAATTGCCACGATGACGCTAGCGGTACCCGTGTGTTCGCACGCGTTCTCGATGATAGGTAACAAAATTAGGCCGATGAATGTTTTGGTCATGCCTGTTTTGGCAACAATCGGATCGATGGAGTCCACAACGCTTGCCGTACAAAACGACACCACCACCCCCACCAGCGCTAGTAAAAGTAACGCAATCTATACTGGTTAGCGTGTTGATATGAACCGCGTCCTCGTCCTGTGTTTCGGCGCATTCGTCGAAATCTGTGGAACCAGGTATATGTTGTAGATGACCAACTTTATCACCGACGTGCCTCGTGATAACAACAACACTTCTTTTTCGCTATTTGGCACAGTTTCACGGACTGCGGCTGGGATAAGCAATGCCAAAACCGTCAAGCACATTAACGATGACATGGTTTGTGCCACCCGTCTCGTTGAGTTTCTGCTGGACTCGATTAAACCCGCCGGCTAAGAAACAGCAGCCTAGCACTAGTAAAATGTTTGATAGAATAGACCCCCAAGTATACGTACCTGGATCTCGCCCCTCCTCAGTACAATTACCGAGATAATGAGCTCCACAGCCTTGCCTAACGTGGCATTCAGTAACCCTCCTACGTATACCGCCCGTCCAAAAAAATGATCTGCCAGCTCCTCAGTGGCATATGAAAGGGTAGCCGCCAGAGGTATCACAAGAAGTTTACCACAAATGACCATGTCAGGTATGTGTTGTAATACCCGCTTGCTAATCCAAAAGGCAGCAGAACGAGAAGCACATTTATATGCGAGTAGAACAAGATGGAGTGTAGCTTGTATTTATAGCTTGGCGGTGAGCCCTCTGGCGCCTAATCGATGGGCAGCAAAGCAGAATTTTCCATAATATATGAGACGCGTAAAGGTGATAATGCAGTGATGGAAAGTTTATATAGAGCAGGTACTGAGGGGGGTCACGACTGTATATACTTGTGCTACAAATGCGCCGTGTGTTTGGTATTCCAATCCTTAGCGATGTATGTACGATATTTATTAATTGACCTGAATTCTACATGTGCAGCGCTATAGCTTATAAAGCGGACCAGTCCGGCGATCGATAGTTGATCCTTTTATCTTATTAAAAGCAATGGGTTGTGTCTGTCCAAACTAATTGGTGCGGCTTACTTGCCTTGGCCGGCGCCGCCCGCACAAACAAAAAAACTCCCAACCAAAACCCCCCCACACGTAACCTCATAATAAAGAATAAAAAAACTTCTGGAAGGTTCATTCAGTTGGGAACACACGTATAAACTGGTGGCGCCTTTTTTAAAATTTGCAAACCTTCCATCAACACTCCACCACACATTAAATTAACAAAAACCAAAAAAAAAAAAAATGTCAGACGTCGAAAGTTTGAAATCACAAGGTAACGCTGCGTTCGTTGCCAAGGACTTTGACAAGGCTGTTGACTTGTTTACCCAAGCGATCAATGCTTCGGAGACCCCAAATCACGTTCTGTTTTCCAACCGATCTGGGTGTTTTGCATCCTTGAAGAAGTGGGAAGACGCTTTGAACGACGCTGAAGAATGTATCAAAATCAACCCACAATTCGCCAAGGGTTACGGTCGAAAGGGCACTGCCTGCCATGGTCTAGGTGATTTGGTCTCCTCCAAGGATGCGTTTGACGAGGCATTGAAGATTGATCCAAACAATGCACAAGCCAAGAGCGGGCTGAAGAGCGTTGAAGATGCTATTCAACGAGAGGCTGATGCCGACGGTCAAGCTCCAGACATGGGCTTTGGCCAAATGTTCAATGATCCAAACATTTGGACCAAGCTTGCCACCAGCCCAAAGACCAAGGGCCTAATCAACAAACCAGATTTTCAACAAAAGGTTAAGACTCTACAATCCAACCCAATGGCCGGTCTGCAAAACGCTCAAGCTGACCCAGACATGATGGCCATCATGTCCGTTGCGTTGGGTGTTGACATGGAAATGTCTGAACGTCCAGCCGGCAGCGGCCAGGAGGAATCAAAGCCAGAACCACCAAAGCAACAAGAAAAGAAACCGGAACCAAAAGCCGCCGAGCCAGAGGTCAGCCAAGAGAAGAAACAAGCCGATGAAGAAAAACAAAAGGGCAATGCGTTGTACAAGCAACGACAGTTTGATGAAGCCATCACCCACTACACTGCCGCATGGGAATTGTACAAGGACATTACTTATCTAAACAACCGAGCCACCGCCGAGTTTGAAAAGGGAGACTATAACACCTCTCTTGAAACCAGTAACGAAGCCATCGAGTATGCCCGAGAAAACTTTTCCGACTACAAACTGCAAGCCAAGGCTTATAGCCGAATCGGGTCCTGTCATTACAAGAATGGCGACTGGAAGGCTGCTATTGAAAACTACAACAAGTCGCTGACCGAGCACCGAAACCCAGACACTTTGAAGAAGCTACGAGATACTGAAAAGGCGCTGAAGCAGTGGGAAAAGGAGTCGTACCAGGACCCAGTTAAGGCCCAAGAAGCTCGTGAACAAGGCAACCAAAAGTTTAAGGATGGCGACGCTCCAGCCGCTGTCAAGTTGTTTGATGAATCCATCAAGCGTGCTCCACAAGACCCACGAGGATACGGCAACCGAGCCGCTGCCTACCTAAAGCTCATGAACTACCCCGGTGTTGTGCAAGACTGCAACACTGCATTGGAATTGGACCCAGGATTTACGAAGGCTTACACTCGAAAGGCCACTGCATTGAAGGTGATGCGTCAATACAAGCAGTGTATTGATTGCTTGACTGAAGCTCGAAAGCATGATACTGAAGGCAAGTTTGCCCGAGAAATTAACGAGATTTTCCAATCCGCTTCGGCACTACGATTCAAGGGTTTGGACGGTGAAACTGATGAAGAGCGTGTCCAACGACTCACTTCTCAAGACGATGGCTTGAAGGAAGCCCTTTCTGATCCAATTCTTCAACAGATTTTGCAACAATGCCAGAATGATCCAGGTGCTTTGCAAAACCACATGGCCAATCCAGATGTGCGGTCCAAGATTGAGTTGTTAATTGCTGCTGGCGTTGTAAAGACTCGATAAAGAGAATGTAGTTTTTTTTTTTTTTTTTTCTTTTTCTTTCTTTTTCTTTTTAATAACATAAAAAGTTCATTGTGTAAAGATATTAGCCTTGTACGACGGCGGTGTTTCCGTTGGGTAATGCATAAATTAGTGTGTGTGGATATTTAGTATTTTCGAAGCTTTAACGATATATCGGCGCCTCTATTAGCTAGTTCATCAGCCATTTCATTCCCATGGACGCCTTGGTGGCCACGGACATGTTGGAATTTGACGCCTTTGCCCTCGCCCCCGTGTGTTTGATCAATTTGCTCAATCAAACGCCGCGCGAATTGGATCAGTTCTGCGTTCTTAACGCCCTCGTATGGAACAGTTTTCTTCTCCCAGCCTTTATACCACGCTGTCAAACAGCTGATAGAGTAGCTAGAGTCTGTGATAATTTTGATGCGACAGAAACTTAGCGAGGCTTCTTCCAAAGCCCGCAATACGGCCGTCAGCTCAGCGCGGTTGTTAGTCTGTGGTTCGCCTATCAGTGGTTCGGAGACATTTCGCGGATCATCTGGGCCGTAATAAACACCAACACCGCCATACGCGTGTTGCTTACCGTTACCTCGAGCGCTTCCGTCAGTGAAGACTGGTGTATACTCTTTATCATCGTCATCGTCATCGTCATCGTCGTTGTCAGAGAGTAGGCGCTGCGAGACTTCCTCGGTGTATGCTTTGGTGACGACTGAGGCCGAGTGCCGGCCTTTCTTTACAAAGTCGTTGGCTTCTTGGAAACTGGTAAAGCTTTTATAAACCGCACCAGCGAATTTGAAGATTTGTTTTTGGCATTCAGGCCATGTCATGTATACCCCCGGGCTGATACCTTTATGCACCGCGTAATACTTTTGGCCCCTCTTTTTTGGCGGCTCTTTTGTCACCCTGCCATGACTTGCTGAACCAGCCGGGCTATTAAACCCAAACTGACGAAAATTCTCCGCTTCAGCGTGCGTGGAAAACTTTTTAAACTCGGGTCGTTTGTACCCTGCTGTGGCTTTTTGGCACTCAGGCCAGGTATTGTAAACACCTGGACGTGTTCCTTTATGAACGGCATAGTATGATTGCGGCTGTGGTGGCGGCATTGTGCTTTATGTGAAAGAGTAAGGAGAGAAAAAAAGCCAGGGTGGCAGCTGGGGTGGTTGAATCGGGTTGGATTTTGAGGAGTAGGTGGGTACTTGAAATCGTGTTAAAGGGAGGGGG
>JAJLUJ010000312.1:0-12274 GCA_030564235.1 Blastobotrys elegans
AGTGCAAAATTTCCCATCTCACTTTTTTTTTTCTTCCTTCCTTCACAACAACAAAAAACAACAAACAATGGAACAAGTACTCGACTTTTCCAAGGACCTCGACATTGGTCTGTTGGATCATACAGTGGATTTGTTTTATGGCGGGAAGGGCGCGCCAACAGAGCGTAAACAAGCCGAGGAGGTGCTGAAGAATGTGAGTAATTTTTATTCTTTTTTTTTTTTTTTTTAAATTAGTGGCAAAATAGCTAACCGCCATGTACAGTTTCAAGAACACCCCGAAGCGTGGACTAGGGCAGACAAGATTCTGCAAGCTTCGTCGAATCCGAATTCGAAATATCTCGCACTAAGCGTGATGGAGAAGCTGATCACTACGCGTTGGAAGGTGCTTCCAACCGACCAGCGGCAGGGTATTCGGAACTTTGTGGTCAACATGTGCATTAGCTGGAGCAACGACGAGGACACGTTCAAGAACCAGAAGCAGCTGTTGAGCAAGGCGAACCTGACTCTTGTCCAGATTCTGAAACAGGAGTGGCCAGACAATTGGCCGACTTTTATCCCGGAAATCGTGTCGGCTAGCAGATCGGACTTTAACGTGTGTGAAAACAATATGAGCATTTTGCGGTTGTTGAGCGAGGAAGTGTTTGACTTTTCGCAGGACCAAATGACGCAAGCAAAGGCCAAGAACCTGAAGCAACAATTATGCGAAGAGTTTACGGAGATTTACAAGTTGTGTTTTGAGGTGCTGGAAAAGGCGGATCGACCGTCGCTAATCGCAGCAACCCTGCACGCCTTGTTGAAATACCTATCCTGGGTGCCGCTGGGTTACATTTTTGACACTCCATTGATTGAAAAGCTGATTGAAAAGCTGCAACCACCAGAGTACCGTAACTTGGCTCTGAAATGCTTGACTGAGGTTGCCGGGTTGTCGGAACAGCGGCTGGATGAAAAGTTTTTTGTCATGTTTGGTAATACCGTCGAGGCTGTAAACTCCATCCTGCCTCTCGGCACGGATATCCGGCAAGCGTACGACAGCGCGTCGTCTCGGGATCAAGAATTCATTCAAAACCTGGCAATGTTCCTCAGCACGTTTCTTTCCAATCACCTCAAGATTGTCGAGACTCAGACTGACAAGCAGCTGCTTATCAACGTGCATTTATATTTAATTGAAATCTCCAAGGTGAATGAACGTGAGGTGTTTAAAGGCTGTTTGGAGTATTGGTCGCGGTTGGTGCTGGAACTGTATGACGAGATTCAACAGATTCCAGTGGCTGATTTGAATAATAATAACGGTGGGAATAACCCGCAAGTCGTTGCCGCTAATACTGCTGCTGCTGCTGCTGCTGCCAATGGTGATAACCCGCTGCAAAACTTTACAAGTTATGCGGCTACTGGCGGGGCAATCAACCCAGAAGTGCTGGCAAACTACCCTCTACGGAAACACTATTACGCTTCCGTGCTGACCAACTTGCGAACAGTCATGATTGAAAAGATGGTTCGTCCAGAAGAGGTGCTGGTTGTAGAGAATGATGAAGGGGAGATTGTTCGAGAGTTTGTCAAGGAGAGTGATACAATCACGCTATACAAGAATATGCGTGAAGTGCTCGTTTATTTGACCCACTTGGACGTTGTTGATACAGAAACCATCATGAGTGACAAGCTGAGACGGCAAATGGACGGCAGCGAGTGGTCGTGGAACAACCTCAACACGCTGTGCTGGGCTATTGGGTCCATCTCTGGTGCCATGAATGAAGAGATGGAGAAGCGGTTCCTGGTTAATGTTATTAAAGAGCTTCTTTCTCTGACTGACATGAAACGGGGTAAAGACAATAAGGCGGTTGTTGCGTCCAATATCATGTATATTGTTGGTCAATACCCACGGTTCTTGAAACGGCACTGGCGATTCCTCAAAACTGTCGTCAACAAGCTGTTTGAATTCATGCATGAGACTCATGAAGGTGTTCAGGATATGGCGTGCGACACGTTTATCAAGATTGCCCAAAAGTGCAAGCGGCATTTTGTGGCTAGACAGCAAGGCGAGTCTGAGCCGTTTATTGACGAGATTGTACGAAACTTGAGCCGAATTACAAACGATCTTAGCCCGCAGCAAGTCCAAACGTTTTATGAAGCGTGTGGCCACATTATCAGCGCCCAGCCCCAAAAGGCGACAAAGGAACGTTTATTGAGCGATTTGATGAAGCTACCAAACATGGCGTGGGAAGCAATGGTCCAGCAATCAACTCAAGACCCAGAATTGTTGACCAACCCGGAGAATATCAAGATTATTGCCAATGTTATGAAGACCAATGTGTCGACTTGTTCCTCGCTGGGACCTGGGTTTTACACCCAACTGGGTCGTATCTACGTGCAAATGTTGGGTCTATACCGAGCCGTGTCTAGCATGATTTCCGACTCGATTGCGAGCCAAGGTGCCATTGCTGCCAAGACGCCACGTGTACGAGGGTTGCGAACCATCAAGAAGGAGATTTTAAAACTAATTGAAACGTATATTTCCAAAGCAGAGGAGTTGGAGGAGATTATCAATGACATTTCCGAGCCTCTTTTGGAGACGGTGTTGGAGGATTACAAGACCAATGTGCCGGATGCGCGGGAAGCAGAGGTGCTAAACTGCATGAACTCGTTGGTGTCGCGGATTGGCGCTGCTGTTCCCGATGTTGTGCTCAAGATTCTGGGTAGTGTGTTTGAGTCCACGTTGGATATGATAAACAAGGACATGTACGACTACCCAGAGCACCGAGTCGAGTTTTTTAAACTATTGCGAACCATCAACCTAAACTCATTCACTGCATTACTCAAGCTCCCAGAAGAGATTTTTAGCAAAACGTTGGAGGCGTGTTTGTGGGCGGCCAAGCATGATAACCGAGAAGTGGAAGGCGCCGGGTTGAACTTGACACTAGAAATGATTAATAACATGGCCAATCTGGATCAACAGCAAGTGTCTGACAAGTTTTTTGCAAAGTTTTTCAAGATGATTATTGGCGATACTTTTTATGTCTTGACTGATGCCGACCATAAAGCTGGGTTCAAGTCGCAATCGTCTATTCTTGCCAAGCTTATTGAACTTGTCGAGGGTGGGTACATTTCCAGTCCATTATATTCTGAAGACGAGGCTGCAGGGGGTACCACAAACTCGCAATTCTTGCGGCAGTTTTTGGGGTCGAGTTTGATGAATGCCTTTCCTCACTTGAACGTGCAACAGGTGGAAAAGTTTATCAACAATTTGTTTGTGTTGCATCGTGATCCAATCAAGTTTAGAGCCGCGTTGCGAGACTTTTTGGTTGAGATTAAAGAGTTTAGTGGGGATACCAGCTCAAACGATTACTTGTACCAAGAAGACCGGGAAGAGCAAAAGGAGGAGAAGGAGCGACAAGAACGTGAACAGAAAATGAAGGTGGGTGGGTTGATCAAGCCAAGCGAGATTAACGAGATGGATGATGAGGAGTTGTAATTATTAGCTGAAAGATTAATAAATGTTTTTTTTTTTTTTTTTTTTCTTCTTAACTCATCGTGCGGCGGGGGAGGTGGTAGTAATGACAAATCTCAAACTCTTTTAAATCTATATACACACACACCTACTTTAGAATAGACTGGCCCTTTGGAACAAACAATTCCAATGGCAAGTTCTTTTTCATTGCGTCGACAATCTTTACATGACCATTCTTTGGACCAGACACTGCCCCGCTGACCACAATAATGCCCTTTTCAATGTCAACTTTCATGACTTTTGAATTCCACGATGTGTTCCATCGGTTACCCATGTGTCCCGCCAGTTTCTTACCTGGCAAGACACGACCGGGGGTCTGATTTGCACCAGTGGACCCGGCTTTTCGATGCGCTTTAGAGGTACCGTGGGTAGCGTTACCACCCTTAAAGTTCCACCGTTTCATAACACCGGCAGTCCCTTTACCCTTTGTCTTTGATTTCAAGTCCACGTACTGACCAATCAAGAAATGGTCGGCTTTTAGCTCATGACCAAGTGGCAGTAGCCCTCGTTGATCTCGAATCTGAAACTCGGCCACGTATTCTTTTGGAGCGACATGAGCTCGTGCAAAATGGCCCAGCATGGGTCGAGTCACGTTTGTATAGTTTTTGGAGCCGTAGCCCATTTGAACAGCATAATACCCGTTATCCTTCGCCGTCTTGACATCAACCACCTGCACACGGTCAATTTCAAGCACCGTACATGGCACACGAGCATTGGTCTCTGGGTCGAACATTGGCACCATCCCTTGCTTTTTGGCAATCAAACCCGGGCGTAGCCGCAGCTGTCGCCGTTTGTGGGCTGCCTGTGGGCCGTCGAATAGTTTTGGCTGCTTGGACGGGTATGTAGTCGCCACGCTCAATGCAGTCAGCTGTGCCGCGTTACGTTTGAACACCAGCGAGTTGAGCAGTTGTGGTGCTAGCGTCGGCTGCCGTGTTAGTATTCGTGGGATCATGATTGAATAGACAGGTGAATAGGAGTGTGGTGAAATTTTTTTTTTTTTTTCTTCAAAACTTTTGCGCCCGCCGCACTAATCCTCCCAACGATAAAACTTTCTTTCCTCCAAAAAACATCACCAGATTTTTCTTGCACCCAAAAAAAAGAACACGAAAAATGTTTGCTCGACAGATAGGCATTGTGAACCGACGGGTTCCGGCAAGTAGACTACCACACAGCATGAACGTGGTGTCCCGCGGGATGGCCACCAAGCATACGGAAAACCCCAACGCGACGGTCAATGTGGAGCTGCCAGACGTTATGAAAGAGAAGCGGAAGGTGCGTCGATCAGCTATCATTTTCTCGCTATCCATGGTTGCGACGTTTATCGGCATTGTCAAGTACGAAGACGCCAACTCGCCCGTGGTATCTTCCACGCTATATACACTACGGCGGTCGTCAAAGGGCCGGGAAGTGCTTGGGAATAACATCTCGTTCAACTCGCTCATGCCGTGGGTATCAGGCAAGATGCAGTCTGGTAGAGGGGTCGTTGACTTTTCATACACGGCGGTTGGTGAAAAGAACACGGCCACTGTGCATTTCGAAGCTAGAAAGGACGCGCATACTAAACGGTTTGTTGTCCTGGACTGGTCAATCACAACCCCAGACGGAGCAAAAGTGTCGCTCATGGAGGAGGATTTCCACCCATTCGTACCGGGGAGTAAAGACGAGCCGACTAGTCGACCAGCTGCATTGTAAAGAAATATTTGATATGTACATATAAAGTCTTATTTAATCTTTCGAGCCTTGAGCTTGATTGTCTCATTGTCGACAAAGATACCCTTACCCTTGTACGGTTCTGGAGGTCGGTGTTTCCGGATGGTGGCTGCCAGCTGCTTGACTCTTTGTTTATCGACACCTTCGACAATGATCCGATGCGGTAGAGGCACTTGGACCTTCAAGTCCTTTGGTACGTTGATGATGATTGGGACGCAGTACCCAACTCGCATGTTCAGTACTTGCCGGCCGCCGCTCGTCTCTTCCACAGTGGCTCGGTAACCGGTACCGACAAACTTGATGATAGCCAGATGGCCTTCATACACACCGTTAACGCCGTTGGAGATGAGAGACCGGGTCGTGCCCCACATGCTTCGCTGAGCTTTCAAAGCGCCGTCTCGAATGTTGACTCGAAGCTTGTTGGCTTCTTGATTCACGTTAATGAACTTGGCAATGTCGAATTCCACGCTTCCTTTAGGTCCGTCAATGCTGATTTGGTTCGTCAGGTGGATTGGAGTCTTGCCTTTACGTTGGGATGCTAGTGATGCTCGCATTTTGGTAATCGGATCAATCTCCTTGGCCACGACCTTTACAGATACGCCCTCGGGTAGAATGATTGGCGCAGACCCCACATTCGATAGACTTCGGGCCGTCGTTGAGAACAATCTGCGTGAGATCATTGTGTTTGGGTGGGTGGGTGTGTAAGTGTGTGTAAGTGCGGGAAAAAAAATTTTGTCGTTGAGAATATTTGTCGGGAATTTAAAAGATGGCACGTGATATGAAGTCATGTGGTTAATGTAGCCAAAGCGCCAGCTGTCTAGATACCTACTGATTGCGGCTTGTCTACGTTGGTGCCATTCATTTGTCTTTTCAACCAGGCCAGTCACGATAAAACAGAATAACAACCTTGACGGTGCGTTGAAGTATGCTACCACTGTTATGCCGTTGTTGGTTTGGACAAGATCCAAATGACCCTCTACGTATACGAACACGTGCCCAATTGCAAGTGAGTGTGAGTTGAACGAGGACATGGTCATGTTCGATCATGTGCACGTCGACGATGCTGTGGTCGACAACCGGATGGCAAGGTTTCATGGCCACTTGACTACGGCGTTAATAAAAACGAAAAAGAAAAAAAAAAAAAGTCCATAGACCAAAATCAGAACACAGCCACATTTTAGGCATGTGTGGACGCCTGTTTTTTGGTTAATAGGGGTAAACGTAGGCACGATGCCCTTTTATTACTGGTATTATTCAGAGTCAGGCTGTGCTTTACCCTCACACAATCAAGCTAGCTGTTCATATGTAATTAACCGTCAAATGGTATCCTAGAAACAACAGAAAACTGTCCTCCTGTGCTACAGCCGGTTTCATGACATTGAGCCAACTATTTGCGATTTCCCGCTGCGTAACATTAATTCTCCCTTATCTCGTTTCTTATCACTTTACACTACGAAAGCATGTCGCCGATATCCTCAGCCTAGGTTGGTTCCAAGGCCGTACGTATACGTATACAACAAGCCAGTTACCAATCTTAAGAATTCAAGTCGAACCTCCTCCTACTGATTCTAGGGGTTTTATAATATAGAGCGTCTTTGTTCAATAAAACGGCAACTGATCTGCTTAACCTTGGTATGGATCAGATCTAGCTATATATATAAAGTGGGGACTTTTACCCACTTCAGCTAGCTACGTATACTGGCAATTAATCAATTGTGTGTGATTTGGAAGCTCTGGTGCCTGCTTTGGAAAGAGCGTCGCGACAATTTGCTAGTACTTGGCAGTGCAGTGTTTGAGTTTATAATATCCCCTTTTCTGGCCGTATTGTAATTACAATATGATTTGGTACCCATCAGAAGGATTACGCCAAAACCAACGCGGCTTTCGCTTCTTAAGACATGCACCTGCGGCTGGACTCCGGAGACGGGTGCCGTATTAAATTCATACATATGCAATCCCATAATATTCTTAACCAGCCCCGGCAGCGTACGAAATTTTATTGTTGATCTAAACATCTCGATTTGTACCGTATAATTCAAAACAGTGAGGTATACGTATACCCGGATCGTGATCTATCAACTTAAAACAAGTGGTTGAGCCTAGGCGTGCCGGCGCCCAAAAAAAAAAAAAAAAAAAAAAAAAAAAAGGGGGGGGGGGGAAAGATCTGAGCCACCCCGATCTGTCTCATGATTTACGTCCGCTAAACAGTTCCAGGGCAGACTTTAATGTTTTTATTTACGTACTGATCGGGTATACGTCAACATGTAGGATCGGTAGGCGCCCAGCGCCTCACGCAAATTTGCCATATCCGGTTTATATTTATAATTGTTTGGGTGCATGCCCAAATCGAGCGAGAACAACCCTAACATTAATCAATTAATCAATTAATCAATTGGAAAAATACGATCATAGACTATAGCTTCGTTAGGTTATAAGTATGCACAGATTTGCCTCCCCTTTTTTTCTTCTTTCTTTTGAATTCTCTTTTTCGACACACATGTCTTATCCTATCGAATTAGCTGCATTGCGAGCCCGTACCGACAGCACCGCCAAAGCGCAGTCCGGCTGCTATGCCTGGCTGTGGTACATTGAGACCTTGCAAACGCTCTGTACGGAGATTAAAGAACGAGACAAAAAGAGTAATCTTACAAAAGAGGTGGACGGGCGGACAATTCTCCAGCCCAATGGCAGTCTACGCATTTTGCGGCGCGATGCGTACGACGAGCTTTGGGATTTGATCAATGAGCTCAACTACCGAGCCAATAACCGCCGCAGCGCCGATTCGCCAATCCACAGCAAGAGAGTGTTTGGCAAGGGCGATGAACACCTTCAATGCGGGTGGTATACCAACCGCACGTATCTAATCAGCGGGGCGCGTGGCGTAGGTAAGACTGCGTTCCTGCTCGCCACGTTAATCCTTCGCATCCAATCAAACCAACCAACAATCTTCCAAACCAACTGCAACTCTGTCTACCTTTTTGACAATTACAATGTCCAAAAGATTGACAATATGAGTATTGAAACGACAATGAAGTTTTACAAACACAACCGCAACGTGTGGGTGCTGTGCGACAATTCAAACTCGGTGGCCTACACTCTACAGCTCAACTCCAACTGGGTCAGGATCCACACCGTCAGCAGGTCTACCCGTGTGGTCCAGCAGTGCGCCAAACCAACGCGGTTCTACATGGACATGTGGGATCTCGGCGAGATGGCGTTTATCGGCTCACATCTATTAAAGTACACTCCAGCCCAACTCCGCCGGGCTCTCATCTTTTACCAATGTTTTGACCCAAGCGGGAAGATGGCGCTTTGCCCAAGACTTGTCAAGGACACAAACGCCTGCGAGTCGTACACTGCCCAGCTCCGTGGCTGGCTCCCACAGGAAATACAGCGGTTATTAAGCCAGAATGCAAGTATTGTACAGATTCTGAAATGCAGGGACAGTTCCGGATACATGACACCTGCCTCACTCCAGCTCATTGTCCAGCGGCCTTGTGACAAGACGGACCTGGGACTGAAACATATCGGGACTGCAGTCCAGTACCAAATCGCTACCCGTTATATCAGCGATAGTATCGTAGCCGCCGCATTCGCCATGACGCTGAGTCGTTTACAAGCGTGGGTGCGGGACCTTGACAGCCAGACCCTGTTTAGAAACGAGCTGGTGGTGTCGCTAGTCCAGCGCCGCTTACGGAGCGGCGGCGTGTTTGTCATGGACTCTGGCGAAAAGATGGTCCTCCGCCCGAGCGAGACTAGCAGAATGCCAGACTCGGTCTTCAAGCTGCAACAGATGGTTGCCCAGTCGACAAACTCCCGGCGGTGTAAAGCGTCTGGGTTGAATAGGTACATGGCGCCGTGGTACAATGCCAGAAGGAACATGGCCATGGCGATTGTCAACGAGTCTAACGGGCCTCGTCTTGTAGTGTTCCGCCCGTTTGGCGAGAATGAGGATGATCATATTTATGCGCATGATCTCGGCAACATTTGGGCGCAAATGCCGGATGAAGTCCAGCTGAAAACGCCCTGGCTTGTGTCTACAGTCGTTCTACAAGGCGACGGCGACGATCAGACGGAGAAGAAGCTAGTGAAGGAGCGCAAAAGCTCGGTTGAGAGTGCAAAGATTGTTGCCATGTTTGAGCAGCATACACTGTCTTTGAATAAGGAGGATTTATACACTTCGTCTCAAGATGCGTACACTTTGAAGCTAAAGTTGAAGCTGGCGCGTTGGCGGGTCATGCGGTTCATTAATTACTACATCTAAGCTAGGTCAAAATCATCCAACTTGTTTCGATACTTCATGATTGTCTTTTTAATCTTTGACGAGTCCACCCACGTGACAAAGTCTTCCAAGTTTCGAGTCACCAAAAACGCCGGGTCGCTAATAACTTGCGGCCCGCACTTGACGTGGCCTTGCTCAACAAACTTTGTCGCCTCGGCCACGTTTGGTGCCATTCGTAGTCTGCACATTACAACCGGCAGCCTGCGTCGGCAAAACGCCGCCACTGTGATTTTGTTCTCGAGATCAGACACCTTGGCCTTGCTCCCGCCAGTATAAATAACACCCATCTTGGTCAGCTTTTCAAGTAACAGCTCTTCGTGCTTGATTCGCACGGGGTCGTCTGCTTGCAGCTGTGATAGTTGGTTGGCGAGCTTGCGAATCTGCCCGCACATTTTGTTGTATTTGGAGTAGTCGTCCCGGTTCTGGATATGGTACATGCTCATAATCTGCCCATCACGGTGACCCTGGTCCTGTTTCCAGTCCAGAAAGTCCACCTTTTTGAGCAGCTTTTGTTCGTGGTGTTTAAGCTTTCGTACCATTTTTGTGTTAGTGTGAGTGAGTGTGTGTAGTGTGAATTTATGTCGGGTGTGAAATTTTTTCATTTTTTTTCTTTTCTTTGGCCGCGCGCGTGCTTTGCATTGCACAGCCGCACGTTTTATATGGTACCAATATGGGTGCTAAAGAATGTTAGAATGCCAATAGCACGCCAGTTTTGGAGGTCTCAACTCATATTGAGTCAAGTCAAACTTGGTAGCGGTTGCCAATGCTGAGATTTATCAGTGTTGACTTCAAGAATGCTTTCCTAGCGAGTGAAGACATTTATATGAACCAGCTGTTAAGAATATAAAACGAGGAACTGCAAGCTGGCCAGGGTAGAGTGAAATCCGGTACTGAAGGAATGAGTAGTCTGTCAGCGGCTTCGGTCCCTGGCATCGCTCTCATCCGCACTCTATAGTATACTGGCTTGGTGTATGTGGATGACGTTCTGGTAGTTCAGTCCAAGCGAGGAACTGGCGGTTCAAGTCAAGCAAGAGCTGCTTGTCCAATTCAAAGACGAAGATATGAACGACGTTGACAACTTTTTGGGGTATATATATGCGAATCTGCCGCGACGTCACGTGCGGCGGGCACCACATCCATTTCCGCCAGTGAATATCGGTATGGTAGGTGAGCTAGAGTTGGCTCATATCCAACACTGGTTCGAAGACACCGATGAATCAAAATGTGTGTCTGGAACGCAAAGTCCATGTCGATGGACGAGCAGTCCAAGCTTGAAGAGCTTGGGCATTTGACTTATCAACCCACGCCGGTGTTTTGAAGACAATGCTGCGCTGGTCACTCTTATTCAACAACAGTGTTTGGTGGTAACCACCATTTGACTGGCAAGCTCAATTCCTGCCGCAAAGCCCACAAAGACAAAATGATTGATGTGCGCGCAAAGTTGGCACCAAAGACCAACTGGCTGATGGGTTGACCAATTGAAAGCTCTTGTGGTTGAGCCACACCACGAGTGGCTGGCCAAGTTAAACATGCGACGACAAGCGTGAATGTTTAAAGAGGAGTGTTATAAGAATATGAAACGAGGACTGTGAAACGTATATTGGTTTTAGGTACGTCTGTTGGTTTGTGGTAACCAATATGAAACGTATAAGCTACTATTAGAATACGGCTATTATAAGAGTAACCCCGCGGTGCGCCTAGATTATTTATGAGTATAGATCAATTGCAACGATCATCATTATTAGCAGTCTTGACAATATTATTCTCTCTTGTTTGAATACTTTAACACCAACAGCCTGCTGGGTTTGAAGAGCTTGGTCAGCAAGATAAAGTTTGCAAGCTAACCCAAGAGTTTGTATGGGCTGCACCAAACCCCTCATCGCCTAGCTGCATGGCAAAATCACTGAAGCTGGCTTTACACGGTTGCAGAAGGATCATATGGCGTGTATGTAACGGATTGAGCGTGTACGTGGGTGATGTGCTATAGTAGCTACCTCAAACCTTGAACTTGCTAGAAAGGTGATTGGCCAGCTCTGCAACGCATTCAAAGCTGTGGACAAGGGCCCAGTGAAAGCTGTTTCTAGCTGTAAAGTTTGAACGGACCAAGGACGGCAAATATGGAATGGGAAACTGAAAGCCGGCAAAAGTCACTCCAAAGTGGCATGAAGGAAAGCAAGGAGCTGGAGGATCCAACAGTGATTCGGCAGATGGTTGGGCAATTTGCTGTATGCCTCCACCCACACTCGAGCTGAGATCGCGCGCTTATGCTACCGGTCTGTTTCCTCGTTATATGCAAAAGTCGTACGAGCATCATCTCCTGTGGTGTGAACTATATATTTCGATACTTGAAAGGAACAATGAAGGCTGGTTTGCAACACGCTGGTGGCCATTCATTGGACGTGAAGGTCTACAGTGTTGTTAGCTTGTATATGACTGAGAGTAAGGTGTGCTCATGCTTGGCGGCCAGATCGAGCAAGTCTTGTTTGATAAGCGCTGTAATCATCTCGTGAATACTTAGCCCGGTGGGTTGGCTGAAAAACGCATTGATCCAGTGCAGAAACCCATACTCGAGCGATGATGGGGTGACAATTCCGCGTTCATCACGAACCGGCGCCATTTGGATGGTTGGTCAGTGCAGCGTTTGATGTATTCCCGCGCTATCGAAAGGTCGGCGGGGAATTGTCGATACGCAGCCTCATACATGGACGTGATCTTGTCGTCGGCAAGCGCTTTATGCAACTCCTTTGTACAGTCCAGCACCCGTTGCTCGTTTCTAATGT
>JAJLUJ010000313.1:0-12257 GCA_030564235.1 Blastobotrys elegans
CAACACGTCGCGTTTCTTTAGCAATTTGTGGATACCTTCAAAATGGAATACCCCTCGCAGCAAAAAATAGGTACGGTTGTGGTATCTCCCATTGACACCTTTCACTGTGGTCAAATGAGAATACTTGAACGGCATTTCAATGACTTTAAACGCTTGTTGTACAGGCTCTTCATTTCTCTTCTTTACTTCAACGATGGCTTCGCTGAAGATGAACGGAGAAGACTCCTGGTAATCAAGCGTACTGGTAGCCAATGCAGAACTCCCATCCAATATTGAACTGAGGTTCAAACTGACATTGGCTGTAGTTAGGCCGTCTTGTTCTGGTCCTTTATCTAGCATTGTTTATCGCGTTGACAAATTGACGATGTCTTGAAGTGAAACCCCAAACAGTGTTTTTTTTTTTTTCTGGTCTAGTATTTGGGAGAAAGCGCGCCCTTACGTCGACTTTGATCAATAGAAGCGGATGACGCATGTAGAGCAGGACTGGAACACACCAAATAGGATACCCTACTCGATGTAAAAAATAAATATTGGCTGGTGCCGAGGAATGCGTGGTGATCGCCAATTGACAATATACGCCCTGTATGCAAAAACTAGTGCCGATCATAACCAGATTGAGAAGAGGAAGAGGTATTTGGAAATCCCAAAAACAGAGTGGCGAGGAAGTGCAACATTCTAATAATCTGGCATATTCGATCTAGAGCCGTATGATAATAAAAATGATCCCAATTGGTGCTGCCGATCTCAAATATACAAATGTCATGGTGCAGTAGCGCGTTTAACAATCAAGTGGTGTTTGAGGACTGCTCCCGTTTGAGGATCCTGCGCCCGCGAGAAGGAGCGGCTTTTTGTTTTTCACACCATTCATATTCCCATTGTCGACGCGCAATTGGGAAATGTTCAAAACCTACCACACTCAATTGCGTGTTTTTAGCTAATAAACATGATCTGCGCCAATAAAAAACTATATGCACCCATTCAACAAGGGAGGGGGTTTCATCTAAATATTATGTACATGGTTTCAGCCCAGCTCCTTTAAGAAATCTCTAATTGTGTTGAGGGGTCTCTCGTTCTGATATTTACATACTAGTTTGTAATGATGGCTTGCGCAAGTTGAATTTGCAGAATCTTGCCACTTATATAAAGCTGTTACTATGACGACAACTATGACGACAACCCTGGCGATGGTGACTATCTCTCTGCCCATCAAATGACAGATGAAATGGGCACCTTTGTGAATCTGCTTTATTGCCAGCGACGCTCGCTGTACTTGAGTTAGTCGCAAATTGGGAAGCTGATGAAGACGCGCTACAATGCAAACTTCCGCATCTTCCATTTGAAGGAACAAGTATTCAACAAAACCAAGACGCAAAGACTTGACATCTTTCATGCTGCACCATTGGCTCTCCATGTAGAATCGCAACGACTGGCCCTCAGCGTTGGTAAGCCGAAGCCTAAGCCTGAATGTCTAAGCGTGGCCACCGCAGTGGAGGAAGTATTTAAGGATTATGACGACGAATCAATCTATCGATTGATTGATCTTATTAACAAAGATACTGCACGTGTTAAGGCAGAAAAACTAGCTCCTAAATAAACTTTATGTAATTGTTTCATATTGAAGATTTCCATATATATATATCCATTAAAATCATTTTTCTATTACTTTACTATGATCAATATAGAAGGAAATTGAGCCTCTCTCTTCGCGCCGGTTCAGTCAATAATCAATATATATTTTAAAAATTGTCAGGCATCTGTGTTCCTCACGCCGCACGCAGGGTTCTGTAGTCAGCGGTAATGCTGATCCATACAATTTAAAAATAAAAAAACAATAATTATTTAAAAGCATCGCCTCCAGTTGGACGTGTATTTCCCTAACTCGCTGTACCGGATACATCCAGAGTCTCTCCAATTGATTAATGCTGATCCCTGAACGTGTTGGTGGATCGGCGGCCAATTTCAAAGCCGCACGCTGCTGGCCAATTTGCAACAGAGCAGTGCGGATCCCGTTCGTTACTCTTCCTTTTCGCACATTGGCCATCCGTTGAATCCCATGGAACCGTTGGCGTGTTGGATAGCCTGATTACCGGTGATGTTGCCGCTCCCGGTTGTAATAACCAGTCCAATCCTATAACAATACGTCTACCCGCATCGGAGATGATACCTGTGCTGATGATTCGGCCGTTTGACGTCGGTACATGTAGCACATTATTTAACACCGCCGTCGTTACTTTACTAGTCGTGGGGGGACTAAACGATATGGAGCCGCAGCGAGCCACGCTATTTGCGCCCCCCGCTCACAGACCAGGCTTCACCGTGGTAAGCATGGCTGCAGTCGAGTCACCCCCAGTCTTGGGTATAGAGCTCAGCTTTTTAGGCACAATATTGTAGTTTAAAATTTTTTTTCTGGGGCCCACAGTTAAAAAAATTCCCACCAAAAATGGTTCCGCGGGCGCAAGCTCGCCCTCTAAAATCCCAGCCCACCAAAAAATTGATTTGATTTTCGCTAAGTTTTTCGGAGTTAGGTGATCGTGAGCGCGCGAACCGTTTGAAATTTGCCAATTCAAAATTTTTTCGCTGTCCTGAACTCTTAAAAGACAAACACGACATCTATGGCCCCACAAAAAAGCTACGAACAGTGCTGTTAAGCGTAAAAAGTATTATTCAAAAGAGTTTTAATATCCAAAAGTTATGTGCGTGTTTAAATTTAAACCAGCTAATTTTATTTACGAATTGTGGACAAGCGGCGGCTCATAAATATAAAATCGCGTTTCATAATCGTGCCCTCTTCGCACTTTGAGTTGAACCAGGCCCATCTGGCAACAAATCTTTGAAACTTCTACGCAATCTGGTTTAGCATCAGGATTTTTCATGCTCTCTTGTTTTGACAAGCTTTTATAATAGCTGTACCTGCCATTATTCTCGTCCTTTTCATGTTTGTCGTATCGGTCAATAATAGCCAGATTAAAATCTCGATTTGGTGGCCCTTCAATTTCAACAGTAAACAAGAATCGAACAATACCCCGCACTATCTCGTTACCAACTGTATATTGAACAAACAGTGTTTGTGCAACAAGCTCCCTGGAGTTTGTATTCACTTTCAACTCGTTAGGTTGCCAGGCCGCGATCCCTGGTTGAAGCTTGGGCAACACAATCAAGCCACCGCCCGGTATGTTAAGTCGTCTAAAGCAATTCGCACTATCCTTTAAAGCTGCGGTCACACACCCACTTTGTACGCGCGACACAGTACGCCTATCGAGAGCCTCTTTAATGCATACGTTTGCAACTGACCTGTACAACTCTAGTGTGCTTCCAGTCAAACATTCTTCCAGTTCCTGAGTAGAACGGCAAAACCCCAGGGTATACGACGGGGTTTTGAACCAGTCGGTCTTTGACCACGCTGTGATAATCGCGACTTGGTTCCTTGCCAAGCTTCTATTCTGCAGGGAGATATCCATATATCTTGAAAACTGCAAATTTCTCACAATCATCCCACAACGTCGTTCAGCTCGAAACTGCCAGTATTCATACACCGGTCCACAGTACTTGATGCAGTCTACCAAATGTGCTAATTGGTGTACCGGGATCGTTTGTACTTTAGCATATTGCGCCGTGTTTCCAGCCCGATCTGGCGGATTACCGCCGGTGTCACGATATAAATGGACCCAACCTGCAATCTTGTGTTCCAGGTCCTCAACTGTAATTTCTGTAAAAACTTTTCCCATGCATATACGGTGGATCTCATCGAAATCTTGTACTAGCTTGTCAAAAACAACAAAAAACCACAGAGACCTGGCTGGTTGGTTGAAACTTGGGCTGGACATTCACCAAAACAGGGTATTAGTTTTTCTAATTGCGGTAAGATAAACTCAAGAAACTTGCGCTAACTTTACTTATATCTAGGCATGTGCCGACGAGTGGATGAGGACAATTATGTCAAGAGTTGCCTGGTGTATTTTTGATAACGACAAGCTTTTCGATCGAGCAATCATTTTTGTGGAAAACATGTTTCCAATGGTGTTCAAGAATGGTCAATCGCGAATCTTTCTATACGCAAACCACCCAATCAGGAATTATTGGGCAAACAAGATGGCCTCGTGCTGCAGAAAACGCTACTCAAGCAGCTGCCTAAATACAAATGAACTAGCTATGTAGCCATATTAGTAATAAAGTACCCAAAAAGCCTAAAATTCTGCCAAATTCCGTATAGCTTTATTGAGCCTCACGCCGCACGAGCCGCAGAATGCGGCTCAATACACGCAATTTCAAATTTGGCCATACGGTCCCCGTACCTAGTCCATGGGGTAGAGTGCCTCCGTAGGAGCTGAATTCTGTGATAAAATCTGTAAAATCCCTTCCTGCTGGCAAGGTAAAGCGTTATAAAATCTAAAAAAGGCGTTGGTGTTATAACACCGTTATATCTTCAAGAACACCGGTATATGCCGCAAACAACATACCATACGGAAGCTCATTTATGAGAGTATATCATAAGCTGCCCCGAGGAGCAGTTATAGTATTCTTTGATGGTTGATATCGAGTTAAAAGTAACTAAAGTTCACTCCTTCATATCTAAGCCAATAATCAGCGTATTCTGTAACAGAGTATCAATTTCGACGTAGAATTGATAAGGCTATAGAAATATCAATGCAGATTTGCAGAACGGCATTCATTCACGGCTACAGGATCGGTCAAAGTTAAAGCCATTTTTTGGTACCAAAACGTACAATTGTGGTACAATAAACTGTTTCCAGAACGAGAATTGATAACTGCACTTGATTATATAGGTATTGGGATGTTATCCGGCAATCCCCACGAGTTATTGACTACTTTACGACGTTCCTTCAATTTACAGGCGAACTACTATTTTTGTTAGAATAATGTTGTCGCAGGGCAGTTGCCCCATCAATTGGCCTTACGTAGAGCATAAAATGTTATATATCAAGTGAAAATTGAAGGAGATACAAGCTCTGAGACATGGTGAGTTTTTTGATGCGCTATAATTCAATCAATTTTCGCCCTACAGGTGTAAACGCATAAGCATATTGATCAGAAGACTCTTGTCATCCTGCACATATATCCAGATATTTGGTCTGGTGTACTCAATATGAGTTTGATGATCGGGCTCATATGTCAACATTGCGGGATCGTAGCGTTACAAAATTGGTACCATTAGATAGATAATGTCCCAATTACGCTAATTATCCAAAAAAATCCGATTTAAATGCTTCCAATTGAGAAAAAAAACTGATCTCATTCCAAAACTTTGTGCGGCTCTAACTCATTCATTTTGCACCCGTTTATCTTTTAGAGTTAACTCGTTACCAATTCAGACTCAGCGATTCTTTTGATAATTTTACTTACCCTGTCGTGACTACGACGCAGATTTTAGGGTTATCACGTGATCTCGGCGGGCTTTCTCCCAAATTTTTTTAACTGTGGGGTTATATAACAATGGCATAATGCTAAACTACCAATTTGGGTCAAGTACCGTTCAATAACGTTTTCACTAACCCCGGTGATCAATTGATCGAAGAATGCTGGCGGTGTGTTCACAAACCGTGATGGAACGTCGTTCGAACGGACACTCAATAGTGGTTGGAGGTGCTAGGATGGCGCCCACCGCTAGCCGAGCCGCATCAATAATGGTATCTGATGCCTGTTTGGCGAGTGCGTGGACGTAGTCCGACTTGATCTTCTTCAACCCGAAAGAGACTCTCCGCTCATCAAACTCCGCGTACGGGAACCGATCTCCCATCAGCTTTACAATCTGGGCATGGGTCAATGGGGTTTTTTCCGTCTCGTTTTGGATAAGGCGCAAAAACGTGAGCCGATGCTTATTCCAAAAAGTTTCTTGTGGAAGGTCGTCATTGCTGGTGCTAGCAGTTGGAGTTTGGTGTGAACCGCTACTGTTGCGATTAGCCCGAGTTGAAGACGCGACTTTTTTCGATGGTTTGTGGCGTGGCATTATCAAAAACTTGAGGTTGAAGAAAAATAAAAACAGAAGAAGAGGGAAAAATGTCCCTCTTTATAGTTATCAATCAATCACATTGCTGGTGAAATTTCGGCATTGTTCGAGCAAGGGTAAGTGTGTTTATGAATTTTACCAGTATCGGATCGGGGAATTTTTTTTTTTTTTTATTTCGCGATCAAAATTTCAATGTTGGGAGAGTTGGAATAAAACATTAGTAGAAACGCGATCGAACGCAATCCATATCTGGTTCACGGGCGATCTTTACAACAAGTGTCCTTGGAATAACTGGGTTGCATCTTTTCTTTCAGCCGCATTTGATTTATGCAAGCGCACTGGACGTACAGGTTTTTGGGAATTTCGCAGGCGTCCAATATTGAATTGATCCAGTAAAAGTCGCCGTGGCTGTAGTTTTCGTCTTCCGGCCGCTTGACAGCTTGGCGGTATCGGGGATCCGAGTGTGGGAGCGTGTTTGGAAGCGTACTTTGGCAGTATAGTAGATTGCGGTGTTTTATGCGGCCTATGCGGCTCTAGATCTAGTTGTATTTCGTCATCAGACACGACAGGTATCCAAACATATGTAAGTCGCGACACTGCTCCTGCCAGAAGCATGTGTTTTACGCTGTTGTTGTGTATATCTTGGAACCGTGAGATGGTTGGGATAGCCGATGAGATTGTGCGGCTGATTAACGTTATTTAAATTTAAATTAATTAAAAAGGTTATTACATTGATTACTGGTTTTACAAAAAATTATGACTCCACAACGACTAGTTTTTGTAACCAACACTGCCGTATTTTTGCTCGATGGCTGCCGTGTTTTGCTCAATATGGCTTGTATGCGCGTCAATTGATGCGATCGTGGCTCAAAATTGCTCCATTCAATGCTGGCTTGATTTTAGTTACAGCATCCTTTACCATGTTAAGAGTAGTACGGTCTGGATTATCGATGGCGTCTTTGACAGGACGTGCTAGACTGCGGGTCAACCCTTGTTGCACGGTAGCCTAGGAGCTCATTATACTTATCCCCGTACTAATGTTCCAATGCCATTGCAATCTGGGCATGCGTCAATGGCACTACTTCATTGTCCGCCTCGTTTTGGATGAGATGCATAAAGGCGATCCGGGCACTGCTCAACAGCTTCTCTTTTTTTGATGGTTTGCGACGCGACATTACAAAAACTTGATCACTCGAGATTGGAAAAAAAATATATAAAAAGAGCGGGAAATGGCCCTCCTTTTATACTTGTCTCGTGCACCATGGTGGAATTTCACATTGTAGTGCAAGGGTATGAATGTTGTGGGCCGCCCCTCGGCGCGGAGAATCTTCCACGCATATCCAACATTACATTCATAAGCAGGCGATGGCTTGGACAAATCTACGCGGTATAAATTCAAGGTACTCAACCCATCTTAATCATATTGGGTGAAGCGATATGTATATTTACGTCATATACACGAAAAGGTATACATAATATATTTACGGGTCATAGCATTGGGCCGATATATTTACGGGGTTTTACTGGATCTGGTCCATGAAGAAAAATCAAAGGGAGATTTGTGCTCGTTTTATATCTTCTATCTCTGCGCGCGCGCAACTGATCGCGGGCGTGTAAGGGACCTCTGTTAGAGATTGGGACAACACCTCTGGGTCACATGACTAGGGTCACATGATATGTTCCCCTATATTATTCCTTTCTACCATATTGTATTCTAGCTCTATACTTTCGCCTAGTTCAATAATTTCTAAGATTCTAAATTGCCTTGGAATAGCACCCTCGTTGGTCTATACCCGATACTGGTAGAACAACGTCCTGTGTTACAACCTCCCAGCGCGCGCGCAACACCGATCAAGACATACGGCGCGGACCTCAAATTGCGCGCGTAAATTACCAATGATGTTGCATTTTTTGTTATATAGCGTACCGAAGAGCGGGTGCGGCAAGCCTTCTACTCATCGGATTGAATACATATAAATGACAGCAACAGCCGACTGAGTGGGCGCCAGCCAACCTTCGAGTACAGTCAATAGTAACTGTGTAGCGGTTTAAACATACCGTCGCAGCGGCTTGAACGGCGACTCGCCTCAACATCCCATCGGCATTCCGTTGGCCACCCGCTTCGGGCGCTCATATGAACCCTTGCGGTCAACGGCGACAAGAAACATCAACGCCTGACAATACGTTGTCGTTCTTCTCTACCACAAAAGTGGCTGTATCATAAGATGGTTGAAATCCACGTCTTCTGCGCAGTTCATCATCGATCGTAAATCTTTAACCCCACTAACTCGCACCGGCGCCGCATTTGCGCTATGTGTGGGAGTTTGAAGCCGCACCTCGAACTAACAAATTTAATAGATAAAATTCACAACATTATGGAACCATTTTGAACTACTGGATTTACAAAAAAAAAAAAAAATTCTCCAGTGATTATACTAGAGGCTAGTTCTCGTGCTTTTTCCGGTGCAACATTGCTTGTTTCGCTGCGATGTTGTTTCTAAGCGCGGCCGTACATCTGTCATATGAAGCGGCCATCTCCCGAAGCGCATCCAAAATTTCAGCACTGTTTACTGGCGTAGCTTTAATTCCAGTTAAAGCACTCTTTACCATGTTAAGAGTAGGAGTTTTTGGGTTATCAATGGCGTTCTTGGCGGAAGGTCCTAGGTTGCCGGTCATCCGTCGTTCCACGATAGCCTCGTCATACTTATCCCCGTATTGATATTCCAATGCCGCTACAATCTGGGCATACGTCAATGGCTCTCCTTCTTTCATCGCCTCTTTTTGGAGAAGATGCATAAAACAGACCCGGGTCTCGTTCAAGAGCTTATTGATGTGCGCTGAGTCGATGTTGTTGGCTTTTTTCGATGGTTTGTGACGCGACATTACAAAAAACTTGATCACTTGAGATTGATTTACGGGGTTTTACTGGATCTGGTCCATGGAGGAGAAACAATCCAAGGAATTTGTGCTCCTTTTATAGTTTTTCTTCTATCTCTGCGCGCGCGCAACTGATCGCGGGCGCACTGGGGGAGTCATTACACGCAGTATGTCGGACGTCAGACCACGCGCACACGCGTAAAACGTAAATTATGAAGACTGGTGTCTTTTTCCTTGTCATTTAGCGGGTCGAACAATAGGCATCAACTTAATTGAACGTGTAATTTTTCGTATGTCCTCAAGAAATAGTCTAGACGCATAGCCTGCCGTCAAAGCTCATCGGCGCGCGCGTTTCGTTGATTTACAGTATAAGATCGGCCTGCCATAGAAAATTGGTCACGGGACACTGAAGAAAGTTGTGTGACTGGTAGTCCTCAGCCTCATGGCACACATCACGCGTGTAGTCGCGGGTCGTTATCATCAGGGAAATCTGGCGGGGTTCCTCATAGAATTCAAATTTTTGGGCGTTAAATGTAGCCGAGTCTGTTGAAATATAGCATATAGCCGATGTGGAAGAAAAACAATATGGTCCTTACAAAAAGCGTCAAATTAAATTTAATTGTATGGATCGGCATTACCGCTGACTACAGAACCCTGCGTGCGGCGTGACGAACAATAGAGGTCTGACAATTTTTAAAAAAAAATTTCCGGCGCAATGAGAGAGGATCATAGTAAAGTAATAGAAAAATGATTTTAATGGATATATATGTATACGAAATCTCCAGTATGAAACAATTACATAAAGTTTGTTTAGGAGCTAGTTTTTCTGCCTTAACACGTGCAGTATCTTCAAAACAATGGGACCAAACAAATAAAGTACAATCGGCAGCAATACGCCGCATATTGGGGACTATGAGAACAACACCAATTGAAACGATGGAGCTAGAGGCCGGGATCCTGCCCATAAAGCTGCGCATCTACCAAACATGTCACTTAAAAACGACCAGATGGTACCGAAAGTTGGCAATCACCAACCCCATCCGACGCACACTCAAAGTGCGCGCCAAGAAATCACCAATCACCACCAACATCTGCGAATTGGAACGCACATGCAAGAAATGGATGAAACCACTAAATCCTGAAACGATACCAAGCTGGACATACCTATACGATTGGAAACCAGAAGACCTAACAGGGTTCAGGGCAGTGTCACACAAGAAATGGGAAGAACAATACCGAGCAGGAAGCAAAGGTCAACATTACCGAACAAACATCAGCCCGAAATTCTCCACCAAAGTCAGCCAACTGCAAACAGGCAAACTTCTAGCGAAAGAACCAAGACATGTTCTAAGCCGGATCGTCCAGCTCCGAACTGGACATGCTCCCGTCCGGGAGCACCTATACAAAATTCAGGCCACAGGTGTGGAAGACAATCTTTGTCAACTATGCGATGTACCTGACACCATTGAACATGTGCTACGTGTCTGCACAAAATACTGGACCCAAAGGAAAGAGTACAAAACTGAAAGTATGCAAGTGAGCGAGCTGCTAGATGACAAAGGAGGACTCAAGAAGCTAGCCAAGCTTGTGAGACACTTTGAATGGTAAAGACATCGCGGGCAAGAGCTGCCCAAAAAACAAACAACTCAAAACTCTAGCCACCTCTACCCAGGTTTTTACATTTGCGAGAATGACGTTTCCCTGGTAGTTTTTGGATAATTCTGAGTGTCTGCATGAGAATTTTGGGAATATTTTGAACTATTATTATTAAGCCTTTTGAAATTATATAATCCAGGCCTGTGCTCTAAACAAAAAAAGCTGGGAGCCATTTGTAGCCTTAATAAATTTTTCTTCTTCTTCTACGTGCAGTATCTTTGTTAATAAGATCAATCAATCGATAGATTGATTCGTCGTCATAATCCTTAAATACTTCCTCCACTGCGGTGGCCACGCTTAGACATTCAGGCTTAGGCTTCGGCTTACCAACGCTGAGGGCCAGTCGTTGCGATTCTACATGGAGAGCCGATGGTGCAGCATGAAAGATGTCAAGTCTTTGCGTCTTGGTTTTGTTGAATACTTGTTCCTTCAAATGGAAGATGCGGAAGTTTGCATTGTAGCGCGTCTTCACCAGCTTCCCAATTTGCGACTAACTCAAGTACAGCGAGCGTCGCTGGCAATAAAGCAGATTCACAAAGGTGCCCATTTCATCTGTCATTTGATGGGCAGAGAGATAGTCACCATCGCCAGGGTTGTCGTCATAGTTGTCGTCATAGTAACAGCTTTATATAAGTGGCAAGATTCTACATATTCAACTTGCGCAAGCCATCATTACAAACTAGTATGTAAATATCAGAACGAGAGACCCCTCAACACAATTAGAGATTTCTTAAAGGAGCTGGGCTGAAACCATGTACATAATATTTAGATGAAACCCCCTCCCTTGTTGAATGGGTGCATATAGTTTTTTATTGGCGCAGATCATGTTTATTAGCTAAAAACACGCAAGTGTGGTAGGTTTTGAACATTTCCCAATTGCGCGTCGACAATGGGAATATGAATGGCGTGAAAAACAAAAAGCCGCTCCTTCTCGCGGGCGCAGGATCCTCAAACGGGAGCAGTCCTCAAACACCACTTGATTGTTAAACGCGCTACTGCACCATGACATTTGTATATTTGAAATCGGCAGCACCAATTGGGATCATTTTTATTATTATACGGCTCTAGATCGAATATGCCAGATTATTAGAATGTTGCACTTCCTCGCCACTCTGTTTTTGGGATTTCCAAATACCTCTTCCTCTTCTCAATCTGGTTATGATCGGCACTAGTTTTTGCATACAGGGCGTATTGTCAATTGGCGATCACCACGCATTCCTCGGCACCAGCCAATATTTATTTTTTACATCGGGTAGGGTATCCTATTTGGTGTGTTCCAGTCCTGCTCTACATCATCCGCTTCTATTGATCAAAGTCGACGTAAGGGCGCGCTTTCTCCCAAATACTAGACCAGAAAAAAAAAAAAACACTGTTTGGGGTTTCACTTCAAGACATCGTCAATTTGTCAACGCGATAAACAATGCTAGATAAAGGACCAGAACAAGACGGCCTAACTACAGCCAATGTCAGTTTGAACCTCAGTTCAATATTGGATGGGAGTTCTGCATTGGCTACCAGTACGCTTGATTACCAGGAGTCTTCTCCGTTCATCTTCAGCGAAGCCATCGTTGAAGTAAAGAAGAGAAATGAAGAGCCTGTACAACAAGCGTTTAAAGTCATTGAAATGCCGTTCAAGTATTCTCATTTGACCACAGTGAAAGGTGTCAATGGGAGATACCACAACCGTACCTATTTTTTGCTGCGAGGGGTATTCCATTTTGAAGGTATCCACAAATTGCTAAAGAAACGCGACGTGTTG
>JAJLUJ010000314.1:0-12158 GCA_030564235.1 Blastobotrys elegans
CAGTTGAAAACAGCCAGTGAAATATGGGCTGATTCTGAACACATGTCTATCAGACTGATCTAATTAAGATATTGTTGAGACATTATGATAGTTCTGTGATGTACGTTTCACATGTTGCAAGTCTGAGATATGCAATAGGGAAACTATAAAAGAGGTTTTGCCGGTTTATAAAAGACGGCCTTAATCCTCATGTTTTATCTTTAGTTAATCAAGTTAATACGATAATCAACTATTAGACGTAAAACAATCTATCAATATGGATCTTGAAAGTTCGAGCTCTGCTGCCAACAGCAGCATCACTCCACCAGCACCTAACAGCGCTCCTCCAACGACCACTGAGAATCCCTACAAAGGGACCCTTATTCAACTCAAACCTGAGAATTTGCGGTCGACACGCTTTCGAAGTCGACAGTGATAACAAACGAGAGAAGAGGGGCAGAAAGAGTTAGTAACGATGCCAAGAGTGTTTTCCGTCTTAAGCTTACCATCTTCGAATTCAGTGATGATAGTGCTCAATGATCGGTTGGGAGTATCGACAACAGGAGAGGAAATGACCAATGGTACGTGAAGCTTTTCAAAGGCCACAATGTCCTCATAAAAGTTGTGGTACTTGATCATCGATAGGAAATTTGAAAAGAATAGCCAATCTCAATGCATTTTTCAGGCAAGATTTTTGCATTGTAAGTCGCGGCAATAAGGGTGTACTTTGGATCGAGATCAGAACATAGACTCCCAAGTAACCTGCTCATTCCTTGTCAATGGGAGTTAACAACAGCTTTGATGGTATCACCATTTGATGTCACGTAAAACAATAAGGTGGTTTTGGCGAGAGGTCTGTTCACTGATACAAAGAATGAAGGCAATGAAGAGACATTCAACTTGTGCAGCATCAGAAACTGTACTGTAATAATATTCGGCCTGTTGTGATAGTTGGGGTGATAGAAGAAGTTCCGAGGACGGAGCAGGGTTGGGAACAATGGATAAAGCATGATAGCCGCCGTCGACTTCTTCGACGAAGACATACTGGTCAGATTTGGGAAATATAGTAAGTGCCAACTTGGAATGCGCCAAGTTGATACCCATACATTAGCAGTCTCCACATTTGTTGCTGGGCGGCAGCCTAGCACCACTTATTATAAATAAAAAGCTTAAATGAGCTAAATGAGCTCGTAGATCGGTCTTTGAGAAGAGAACAATAGACAAATGAGTTGAATACTGAAATAGACGTTTGTTAGTGAAAACGTAATAGAATTCAATAGATTAAACAATTTTCTATGAAAAACTAAAATAGAGAAGGAAAATAGCTTGGCTATTTATACTTCTTGAAATGAGAAAAAGTAAATGGTCAAAAAGGAACATAAAAGAAAAAGGATGAAGAAATAAAGGAAGAGGAAATGGCAAGATAATCGTTCAGAATCAGAGATGAAAATGAGGATGGTACACCCAAGGTGTTGTCGTGCATTAGTGCTACGGCGCTCATTCATTGGAATTCACGCTAACCTCTTTTGGTGATCGTCTTAAGCGGCTGGATGATGAGTAAGGCGGGTAAGTACGGAATGCCGATGGGATGGTACCACGTGAGGCTAGCTGCTTACAGGAAATGGTTCCAGTAACGTATCAAGCTGATCATAGCTAGATACGTATAGTAAGCTCATCAAAGTTTGTGCATGTGTTTACAAAGGCTGGTATGATGATTTTTCATATGAGTGCACGGGCTTTGGGACCCTAACCCATATCTTTTGTCGGTATACCAAATGGTAATATTCGTAATTGATAAACTGGATGAAGAACAGAACCTTGATTCTGAACCTTGGTATATAAATAGCGAACTGTACATCTGTACATGGTGTGCGCAGCACATCAACCGCCATAACAGCGGTAGTATACTTGAATGCACCAGTAAGGTGGTTATTCTCTTCGTCGTGACTGGCTTGGTTGAAAAGACTACTAATTCCTCGTCGTCATCGTCGACACACCACCACTTTCCGTCACCGTCATAGTTATCGTGATAACCATTGTTGTAGTACGTCACTATCATGGTCGTTGTAGCCATTCCAAATTAACCCGTCCTCTGGTTCTCCGCCAGATTGAGAGGCATTGTCACAGTCTCTGAATAGACCTGTCAAATAGTTCTCCTCAAGAGCGGGATCTAAAAGATATGTTAGAGCAAAAGAACACATCCAAACAAACGTACCATATCCAAATATTTCCATGTTTTGTTCGAAACTTGGTGTTAAGTCTCGTACACACTAAAATTTAGTAGGTGCAAAGCGCCTCTCTTTTCTGGCCAGTACTCATGCTGGAGCCAGTAATGGACACAACTGTTAATTTGGTCAAGTATACGTGGAAAGGCCCTACATGGATGAGACCAATTGAGGGCGGGAATCGGAGGATTGTTTTGGTAATCGATTTAGTACGATGAAAGCGGTCGCATACATACCGGCTTAGGCAGATAAGTTGCCGCCTGACCGGACAAAGACGTTCTAAAATACTTGGATTCAGCAGGATGGACATCTACTGGAACAAAGACCGAATCAAGCTTGATGGCGGGAGCAGGTTTGACTTGAACAGTGTAGTGTTGGCTTGTTCCATAGAGCCTTGTTACGCTTTCGAAGTTTACAAATACAAGGGGAATAATAGGAGCAGAGATGCGCTCGAATATACTGATGATAGTGCTCAATTATCGGTTTGGAGTATCGACAGAAGGAGGGAAAATATTGACAATGGGACGTGAAGTTTGCCAAAGACAGCCAATCTCCACATAAAGTCGCGGCACTTGGTAGTAGATGACAGAGCCGAAGACTAAAGTGATCGAGACAGTGTTTGCCGCTTTTCTGGTTGTTGAGCAGTAACGGCAGCATAAGTTGCTTGCTTACGTTCCGTTGGATATTCTTATGGGGTCGATGCTGCAATGGCATTCTGAGATGCAGCGGTACGCCGTTTGGGTTGAGTAGGAGCTCTTAAATAGCAGGCGGAGAGTGAACCTTTGTGGTTTAAGGTTAAGGCCTTAGGTAATCAGAAGACAATAGCAGCAAAGTAATAACGTTATGAAGAACTATCATTTATGAGGACATGGGCTTTGGGACCCCAACCCATATCTTTTGTCGATGCCAAATGTCAATATTCGTAATTAATGAATTGGATGATAAGAATAATATTTTAAACCATCCGAGATGCTTCAAAGCTTGTGTGGTAAAGGTATATCAAATACGCGGCTTTTTATATTCTACCCGCTTTTCATACTCGATCTATTTGCCTAACTACGTATATTTCCCTATAGCTACAATCCATTCTCGTGAATTATGAATATTTCAAATGATGGAGTCATTAGGTCAAGGAGTCGGGGCAATATCATTTTGCAAAAAAACGAGAATTCTTGAGAAAAACAAACATTCGCATCGCTGTATGCACCTGTATAATACCCCACAATTTTTTTTTTTTAAATAAATAAGTGAATAAATAAATAAAAAATTGAAATAGCCAGTATTGATAACGGGTTAATGGGCGTTCGAAGAAATCGTAAGCTTTTTCAATTGGAGAGTAGAAACCATCTTCCTCGAGGATCCTACAATGACTTCATATGATATCCACATCATCACTCAATTGAACTTCAAATCTCGAGTAATCGTGGTTTAAAATTGACTTGAACCTACCACTTTTGTACCAGCTCGTACATATACCAGTCCGGTTTGATATTTTCGTCGTAAAAACCAGTCGAGCAGCCCCTACTTATGAATTCATTGTATTGACGCCAATAATGTCATAAAACTCCTTGGAACTGCCTAGGTTCCTTATAGCGCATCTGTATAGATGTGCATACCTAAATATATACAATACCTTTATATCAACCATCTACCTGACATATTTAACTTACAAGGTTGGCGCAGGTCTCCCTAGACCCACGGGTAAGTTTCAAGGAGTGCCACCACTGCTGTCCCAGGACACACGCGCTTGTGACGTTGAAGCTTAGGTTTCTATTTTCTTCGAATAGTTCTATAAGAGTCCAGACGGTAATAAATTCAAAAAGAATGCTGTTATTTATGTATCAACTCTGGAAAAATTTGTCTATAATTACTACAGGGCCGTGTGAAGACTCTGGTGTTTGTAACCCGCTCTGTTTCCAGGGGTTTAACTTTTGTTTTTTAAGGGCGAAAACTGTAAAAGCCCAGCGCAGAAGTTGCAGGAGGAATTTTTTTTTTTGTTTTATGATAATCTATAGGCCAGCTAGCAAATTCCAAAAAACTCACTTCATTCCAGGTACATTTTCTAGCGTTGAATGCCTGCCCCCCTTGTTCTTTGCTCCCAGCAAAGCAGTACTACGTAGGCTCCTGCTGCCAGCGGGCCCAGCCACCTTAAATTTTTTTTCCCACCACTTTTCACTGCTTTTTCTCACTCTTTTTCTTCTTTCTTTCTACTTCTTTACGACATAACCAAAGTAATGACTAAACAGCAAGATAACGACCTCAAGGCCAAGAAGGATGCAGTAAGTAGACGAAATGCTGGCGTGAATGTGCTGGAAATAACGACGCGTCGCGGTTTGTTCCTTTATTTATTTTATTTTATATTTTTGTTGAAGCGAGCAAAGACTCGCCACAAGAATAAAATTCACTTTGACGCGTCTTTTGAAAGTGTCTTTCATTGCTGCCCACCTATATCATACTAACACCCCCCTCCTCCAGCTAGTCAGTTCGCTAGTGGGCTTATCCAAAGCCGCTAACGAAACCTCTATTGCGACCCTTGATTTCTTCAACGCCTTTACGGGCGCTGACAATGCCGCGGCCACCACCATCATCTCAGGCGTGTCCGAGACATTGGGCAAGATGACTGCAGCCTTGGACAACGTCAATGGCGATGATAAGAAGCGGAAACGAACCAAGAAGACGGTTGATCCAAACGCGCCAAAACGGCCGCAGTCCAGTTACATGGCCTACTTGAAGGAAGCCCGCAAGATTATCCCAGAGGAACGCGAAGCGCAGGGTTTGGCACCATTGAACAGCGCGGAAATGTCACAGGAAGTTGGCAGCCGATGGCGATCATTGCCTCAAGAAGAGAAGCAGCCGTGGGTGGATTTGTACAACCGTGAAAAGGAGCGATATGAACGACAATTGGAGGAGTACTCAAAGACTGGCAACTTTGGATCCCACCTAGTCGACCCACAAATCGCCAGCGCCGGCGCTGCCGATGCCAAGAGTGATAGCGATAGCGATGATAATGACGATGGCGACAAGGAATCATCTTCGGACGATGAGGAAGATGAGGTACCAGCTGCCGCCACTCCGCCAACCAAAAAATCCAAGCAGGCCGCCACCGCAGCCACCCCAAAGCCAGCCGCCGCAACTAACGGCAAGGCCAAGGCCTCCTCTGGTTCTGGTGTAAAGAAGGAGACTCCAAAGTCCAAGGAATCGCCAGAAAAGGAAAAGAAGAGTGTCAAGAAGGACAAGAAGCGAAAGCGAAAGAGCGACGTCAACTAAAGGCCTTTGAACTAGAAGCGCGTATAGTTTTCATCCAATCAGTAGTAGCAGTATTCTTTGTATTTATTATGTACAATTCATTTCTAATATTTCTTTCACAAAATTTTATCGCTTCTTCGTCAGCATTTTGACAAACGACCGGTTGACAATGGCCACCTTGTGTTGCTGGATTCGCTTTTCAAAGCCAGGGCTCTTATCATTCGCAGCAGCAACAATCTCCTCGGCCAAACGAACCGAAAAGTCTTTACTTGGTCGTTTATTCGCAGATTCCAAAATCCACACCCACGATTGCCGTATTCGCTGCTTTTCAGTCAATGGCACAGGTACCAGTTCGGCACGAGCACCACCATCTGTGTACCGTTTCAGCTTGACCAATGGTGCCATCTTTTCGACAACGTCTTTGAGCAATGCCACTGGATCAGTTCTCTTTTTCAAATGCACCAAGTACAATGCCTGTGACATGAGCTTTTCAGCTCGAGCCTTTTTACCATCGCGCATAATCACATTTGTGAGGTAGTTGATTGTGTCGTCTCGTTTGGCAGGAATTGGCATGCCCTTGACCTTTTCAAACTCGGCTACTTGTTGTGGAGTTGGCTCAAACTTTCGTGAAGCCTTTTCGTCCAATGCTTGTTGGAAAATGTCAATCTCATTGACACCCGATGGTGCAAACGTCTTGCTTGGCTTGTACGCTTCCTGGCCGCCGTTTGTAAAATCTTTCCGCAGCTCTTTCAATGCGTCGAGCCATGCCTGTGCTTCCTGGTCGGCTTCCTCTCGAGTCATGGGCTGTGTCGAGTCTGTGTTTTTGAGCCCAACCAGGTACTTTGCCGAGTTTTTTAATACGCTTTTGTTGGATTCTGTCGCATATGTTCGAGAAATGTTGATGAATGAGCGGCAACTCGACCGTGACAGCCGAAGGAGTGTGCTATTCATGCTGTTGTGTGTGTGTGTGTGTGTTTTTGGACCAAAGACCTTTGTCGTATGGGTGGTGTTGAAAATTTTTTGGGGTGGAAATTTTGCAAACGTCGCGCGCAAAGCACCTTTTTTTTTTTTTTTTTTTTTTTTTTTTTCCGTTGTAAAATTTTCTACTCCAAAACGATAACTTTACAACTCCATCACAATTCAAGCAAACAATGCTAGCGAGACGTGTCGTGTATGGTGTTAGCAACATCAGGCTATTTTCAACGACCCGACGAGCTCTGGCCGGCCAAAGTCCGGCAGAGATTTTGGAATCCGGTTTCAAACAGATGCAGTCACAAAATTACAAAAAGAGCGACGACAAGCTAGAGCCATTGATTAACGCTGGTAAACAACTGGGCATCTCGGAAGCCGACATCAAAGCACTGTATTCTGAGACTACTGCAGGTGATGTGCCCTTTCACAAAATGTCACCAGAACAGCGACAAGAAGCCGCCAAAACCGAGATTGAGCTGTTGAAGCCTCCGACTCTAGACGAACCATACCAATACGACGAATTGGCACCGCTCGGTCATTTGCAATTACACGAACACCGTGTTCAACGAGAATATACTCGAATCGCCGCATACGACTTGCCACAGCTAACCAAATACGCCGCAGAGTACAAGCCACCGGCCGAGAAGGATGTGCTCAAATTTAAATATGTAACCTACCTTGGCGAAGAACATGCAGCAGAGAAGCGAGTTGTGGTTGAATTCACGTCAAAAAGCGTGCCAGGTCTAAACGACAAGCAGCTACACAAGTTGCGGCTTTTGGCTGGTGTCAGATACAACCCAGCCACGGACCAGGTCAAAATCAGTAGCAGCCGGTTCTCAGATCAGGCCCAAAACAAGCGGTTCCTCGGTGAAGTTGTTCAGGATTTGATCAAGCATGCTAAGGATACCACCGACGACTTTAGTGACATTCCGTTGGACTATCGACACGTCGAGCCAAAGCTTCGACGAAACAAGAGCATTTATCCACAGTACGAGTTTCCTAAAGAATGGGAGCGGCCTGAAGATGCTCCAAAACCATCTGATGATCTTGTATCACGCATAGCCTGTGATATTTAAAAGTCTACGATTTGTAAAAATAAATATAAAAACATTTGAACGCTGTATATAGTCGAAGGAAGAATGAATGAAAAAGAAGGAAAAGAAGGAAAAGAGAAAAAAAAAAAAAAAACCTCTTGCACATGTAATTTCTCCCTATGCATTGCTTTCCTTTATCTCGTCATTTTCCTTCTCCTTTTCGTACGTCTTGTCGTCATCCTCGTCCTTATTGTTGTTGGTCTCGTTAGTTTCTCCATCCGTGTGGCTCATCTCATGCTTTGTGTCGTCATCGGTTTGGTCATTATATTTTCCGTTAGTATTGGTCATTTTTTGCTCCTTCATTTCAGGCATGCCTCCTAGTTCAGGGTCCATCAATTCGGTTGGTGGGGGCGTGCCTGTATCAACTATCCAATTGAGCTCTGTTAGTACAATCCCCTTTTTGGACCCTCCGCCTTTGGGTCCGTCCTCCTTGGCTAGTTCCTCAGACATTGACAGCCGCATAAACTCTTTGCTGGTTGACGCGACATTGATGGTGTGTTCTAGAGCATGTACAAATTTCTCTGGGCAGTTTTCGTTGTAAAATTGATTTGGTCGCAGCACTAGCTCGCTTAGACGCTGGATAGTGAATGGCGGATCCGACGGGAATTTCTCAGTTAATGTTGTCTTGACCTCTTCAACCAGGGTTTTCAATTCCTGTGTCGTGCCAGTCAGGGGGTCTTCAATCTGTTTGGTTGTATTTTTAAAGCGGTCGTTGATGGCCTTGTCGATGAGTTTGACAATATGCGCCGACAAATCTTTCCACGCGATGCTGGCGTCTAATGATTCAAAATCGCCGGTTCTGGCAAGAACGTCGAGGCTATCGTTGACTAAAAACTATGTGTTAGTAGCCCTGAATGTTTGTATTGAGTGGGGGGTGCATACACTGTTTGTCGCCTGCCATCGTCATTTCTGTATGTGGCGTTTAAATAATGGTGTGTGTGGATCGTGAGAAAAAAAGGAGTTGGGACCTAACACGGAAAACCACTCCTTTTTTCTTTTTTTTTTTTTTTTTTTTTTTTTTGTTGTTGTTGTTGTTGTTATTGGTAAGACCGTCAAGTATACACTAAGGCCTTAGTGACTGGAAGAAAGAAAGAAAAAGATTCAACAGGGCAGATCTCGTCTGTTTTGGCCAAGTTTACAGTCACACATATCATCCCATGACAGTTGTAGTGAAATGGCAGAACAATACCTTAAGAATTCAGCGCGAGAAGATTGAAAGCTTCTAGATTAACTGTGCCATCGCAAGTTGCTTCCATTTCGAGGCTGTGTGCATTGTCTAAATCAGGCCGACGCACTTTGATATCAATATATATATATTTATACGTATACGTGAGTACTTCAGTGTATATACTAGTGCTTGAGCTGGAGCAGGCGTAAAAAACTAGCCACTTTCGAACGTACGCCATTCCAAGCTAGCTATATATATATATATAGGTAATTGTCTGCAGTACATGTTTACCAAACGTTCTATAGCTTAAGCAATTGCCATGGATGGATGGATCCGATCGATATATCCGGTGGCCATGGATGTCGACCTGCACATGTGCATTGCATAAGCAGTCGGACCGCGGTCAGCGCGCTGCTAGCGCTAGCTAGCTAGCTATAGTATACGTACGTAGTACTATATATACGTGTATACACCTTATATAATAAGATCGATATGATCTATTAATTCAGCGAGCTCGCTCGATCGAGCGAGCATTGTGCAACATTACGGCTGTGCGTTGCGTGCGCATCGATCAACTGGCACCGACCGGTACCTAGGTCGACCGCGAGCTCGATCGCTCGAGCGGGTGAATCCGTGCGGGCCCTCTATCGGAGTTGAACCCATCCATTTCGAAGATCTATCTAGAAGCTTGTGGACGTTAAACTTCATTCTATTTGCTAAGAATTAATTGGGTCCTTTGAAACGTCGAATTCGGATCGTATCGAATCTACCAGCTGGTCCGTCGAAATTTGGCGTTGCTACGTACATATGCACCGTCCATGCCATGGAAGCTCAGCCTAGCTAGGCTAGGCTAGGCGGCCTTCGAACCATGGATGGATCCGAATCAATTGAAAATTCCCGAGTCGCGGCCACCGATGAAACGAATGAAACGTGCCCGCGGCCCAACAATTGCTTGAGTCAGCGCTGGCTTGCGCAGGAATCAGTTTTGTTCGAATATTCATGAGCTGCAGCTAACAGATATATATATATCTTATAAGCTCTAGAATATATATTCGAATATATATATTCAAATTCGGCAATATGGATCGATCGATCGATCGATAGCCACTTTGTGCAGTGTGTGCCTGCCGGCCGACCCTGTCTGCAGGTCTGCACTGAGCCAATTGATTACATAATTAATTATAATTAAGGGCTTATAAGCCTAGGCTTTATTATATAAAAAAAAAAATAAAAATAAAAATAAAAATCCGCGGACCGGCCGGTCAGCTGCTAGCTAGCCGGCCAATATATATATATAATGTTGTACTTTGCCCCTGAAAAACCGTTCCCGTGTCGCAGGTAACAAAAAAAAATTAACAAAAAAATTAAAAAAAATTTACCAAATTTTTAACATTCATTCGTAAGTGGGTCTCCTTTCTCCACTCCCATTCCCACACCTATCGACAGCTATCCTCCACCGTCTTTTTATTTCTACTATCTCTCCAACAACAACGAATCGACAACATGTTTAGGCTTTTTCCAGGGTCGTTCTGGAGTTCGCCCTTCTTCTTCATCGTCGTGGTAACGTCTGCCATAGTGCTGGCATTTTTGGGTTATATATTCGGCCGCTTCGAAAACAACATTGTAAAAGGGTCTCCAATGACCCCCGAGAGCAGGACGATACCGACATATCTGGCCATATTCATCTTTGCCGAAATCTACCAGTGTATACTGTGCTTCGATGCTCTACGCAACAAAAACACCATTCAGATTATCGGTTTATGCATCTTCAGTGGTTGCATGCTCATCTACGCATCGATGCAGTACGACCAAATCACCAAAGCTGTACAAATCTTGTCTCAGCACAAATATCTCCACCTCGACCAGTGGCCGCGTAAGTACCCATATGAGAAAGAAAGAAGAAGAAAAAATGAACCCGCTAACAAACAGTGATGAAAGCGCTGATTATAGCCATCCCTTGCGTGATAGGACTGGGGCTCGTTTCCATGTGTGCATTTGCTTTTAAACTCTATCAAGAATTTGGCTGGTCCATTTACAAGCATGTGGGTGCTGATATCACCTTGAAGCGGCGCTACCTAGCGTACCTCATCTTCATCACCCTACTCAAGTACGACTTTTTCTTCTTTCTAGGGTTCACAATCCAGTTTGTGGTCATTGTTTTGAACAGCAAAGATGTGGAGTTTGCGCTCACGATTGTGGTTATCCCGCTAACGATTTTAATATTGTACTTGTCGATGCTATTTGTCAAGCGAGAGTACAAGTTTGGAATGGCGGCCATTTTGGGGGTATTCACAGCAGGCCTAGCTTATTTCTTGTTTAAAATGGTGCGAATGTATCAACCGTCGCAGGAGAAAAAGTACGTCTCGGCAAGAAAGACATTGACTATCTTTGCCGCCCTGACGATTGTCCTGATTGTCGCCACAATGGCAAATGCTATTGTGTGCATGCGGAACTTTGGCAGCGGATTGAGGCAAATTGTGACTCCAGCAAGCAAGACAAGTCACGAAGAAGAAAAGTACCCGCTTGGTCAATTGAATAATAACCAGAGTAGTATAAGAATGACGATCGATTAAATTATTATACAAAGAACCCCCCCCCCCCCTTATTTGCTAGTGTTTTATTTTTATTTTATCTTGCCTCTTTGGGCAACATGTAATGAATATAACGACCCTTTTTTTTTTTTTTTTTTTTTTTTTTTTTTTTTTTTTTTTTTTTTTTTTTTTTTTTTTTTTTTTTTTTTTTTTTTTTTTTTTTTTTTGGTTTTTGAATATTGATGTTTATAAACAAATGCGCTTATTCCGCCGTAAGGTAAGCCTGAACCAGCAACATCTGTTTTCGGTTTAAGTAGAACCTGTAGGCTACTAGGCCATTCAAAAAAAAATTGGATGAAACCTGTTGGACTAGACCCATACATTCACTTAAAAAATTTCACCGACGCGTTCGCCGTGCCTTGGAGCCTGGCTAATTGTTTCTCTGGGGGTTTTTTAGCCTTTGAGCTTCCCTCCAGTAACGTATACTCCTTATTGATTATGATTTTATTATATAGTTTTTAATATTTAATAAAAGAAGAGAAAAAAAAAAAAAAAAAAAAATATGGACAGAAATATTTCCAAAAAAAATGGACGACTCCGGAGTCGAACCGGGGACCTCTTCCATGCGAAGGAAGCGTGATAGCCAACTACACCAGACGCCCTGAAGATGAATTTGTCAGGAATCAGCCTGACCAGACCCAGAACCGAGCCGTGCGGCTCAAAACCTGGTGAAGCTTGCCTGAGACGTGCAGGAACGAGCCGTAAAGGCACGCAGGGTTTGGGCTATGGTTCAACAAATGGGCAGCAACCGAAACGGACTGCGGGCCGGCTTGTTCCGGCAAATGTACATGGCTTGTGTGGTCCCGATTATCGAGTATGGATGTGAAGTATGGCAGGAGCGGGCGTACAAGCAAGACGTGAAGGCGATTACGAAGGTGCAGAA
>JAJLUJ010000315.1:0-12121 GCA_030564235.1 Blastobotrys elegans
TTTTTTTTTTTTTTTTTTTTTTTTTTTTTTTTTTTTTTTTTTTTTGTTTATCAACTGTTTTGTCGTGGGGAGCAAAACGGTGTCTTTGATTTATGCGGCTGGGGGAGCGGCTGCCAAAAACCTCCCAGTTGGTGTTGAACGCCGGTAAGTGGGTCCGAGCTACCACCACGTGCGGCTGGTCGTTCGTTGTGCTTGCCAATGGCATAGTAACGTACGTACTATATATATAGAGCTCTACAGGAAGAGTTAAACCTGTCAACGATCCTTATAGGGGCTGATGTTCTTTTTATTTTATTTTTTTGTTTTAATTAATGCATGCATGCAAGCAGCCAGGCTTCCACTGACCCGGCGCCTTTATGGCAATTGAGCTTGCAAGCGGATGCGCAATCTCGGATAGCTGCTGATACCCGCACACCATGTGCACTATATATCTTCTGGCATATATATATATATGATATCAGTACTTAACCGGATATAATAAACCAATACAATGTCATATTTATAGCATGCAGCAGATTTAAGGAACTGAGGATAAATGACCAGCCCGTTCGGCACTTCTCCGCCGCGGGATAATTTGAACGTGTCGTGGGATGCGGTGTTTCAAGTACGTACTTACATGCCAAGGTATCAACGTGAGAAAAGCAATTGATGGCTGCTCGCCACATGTATGCTCCCCAACTCCACTACACTAAGACCCTGGGCTCGGAGCCTATAGCTACCAGTATACCACCGACTTTAAAATTTTGCCTCTTTCATCATTACCATTAGTACCCCTTCAGTTCGAAAGGCACAGTTGTCGATATTATAAAGGGACACATGTCATGCATGTGTCAGATGATGTTACGAAAGACTTTACCAAACCTGCAAAATGTTGAGCCGCACATGTCTTAACATTGTGAACGAAACGCTCCGGGACAAAACATAAAATAACATGAGCACACAGTCTAACGGCTCTTTGTGATTTCATTTCATCAAAAGTAATAAATTAGTGTACCTATAAAAAATAAAAACAAAATAAAAGCATCATCATTGGAGAGACCACAACGCTCCCCCTTGAATTTTTTTTTTTTTTTTTTGTTTTTTTTTTCTTCTTTCCTCTCTATTTATAAGTTGGCTGAGTAGCCTCCGAGTAGTTTGGCGGTCTATCATTAATCGAACCGTATTGCGGCTGTTGTTGTTGCGGAGGTGGTGGGGTTGATGACGACGATGCAGGTGCTAAAGGAGAGTAGTGATGGTGGTGGTGGTGGTACGCCTGCCCACTACCACGCAACGATTGCTGCCGCTCCACATCATAATCGTCGTAACGGCCAGCTCGTAGAGGATATTTGGCGATAATGTACCATGAATGAAACAACCCCGGCAACAAGCCCAACACACAAAGCAGAATATTAATCAACGAATCCACCGAACAAATCCCGCATTTGATCCACACCGGGAGCGGCGGAAATATTATCGACACAATGACTAGTAAACAGTCGCAGCAGACTGGCGAGCAGCACATTTTTATTAGATTTTGTTGAAGAACGGGTGGCAAAAAAAAAATGTTGAAGGAAGAAAAAAAGGCGGAGGCCGAGACATTGGGAGCAATATGTCGTCCCAAAACCGAACAAAAAAAACTTCCAACATATATGTACACACACATACACCAACAACAAAAATGGGCAAAAAGCGTGGTGCATGGGAGCTCACCGACCAGAATGATGTCAGAAAACGGCGATATGGCGGCGGAAATACTGACATTGAGCTAAACTACGACGATGAAAATACCACCGAAAGCACAAGCCAATGGACATCAGGCCCGCTCGATGATGACTGTGGGCAGCGCAGCGCGTTCCCAGATCTCGATCTACAACATTCTATTACCACCACTCCAGCTACGAACGATACCCCCACAAACGTAATGGACTACCTCCGCATGGTCCGGAAAGAAGCATCTGAACGGCCAGTATTCGTCGCCGCGCGTGAAAACTTTGGCAAGAAGCCCGCCGCCGCGAAACCAGCCGAGGCGGAAGAGCCCAAAAAGGAGCCATACTGTATTAACACCCAGCTCCACAAACAATTCATTCTTGAATATAAACAGAGAAGGATAGATACTGAGCAGATTGACGCGGAAATTCTAGACCCATTCCCGTCCAGCAGGAAAGAGTGGCGGCAGTTGATAGTCGGAACCGCACCTAATGCGGCGGAAGTGGCGTCCCTAAGCGAACCAGTTGTGATTACGTTACTAGGCTATATCCATGGCTGGGTATCCCCATCTCTACCAACCCATCTCGATGAATGGGTCATGGCGCTACTAGTCCGCCTCCCCGATACGCTGATTGGTACAGACATTGCCGTACTACGAGGCCTTGCCAAGAAATGCTATGGTGTCCGCGCTAATAATACAGTTGATGAACAAACCGGAAAAACCCTCGATCAAGTCATTGGAATCGTCGCCGACTTTTATAACCAGTACGACCTCATGCCTTGTATTCAGGATGGCAGCTAAGACGGGCCAATCTCCCGCCGCTTCTTGTTCGTTTCTGGTTCATCAGACTGATACAAGGCACTGTGCATTCGTTTCAAATTCGCCTCAGCCTCAGCTTCGTTCAAATTAGAAGTGGCCTTTCGTGATTCATCAATCTGTTTAAACTGTCGGTATTTAGGGTCGAGCTGCGAAATCCGCATGTGCTCGTTATACTGCTCAACCGGAACAGCCTCCCCGCTAAGTGGCGAAATGTACTGAGCTGTCAGATCAGCCTTCCTCTGCCGTCGCGACTTGGCCTTGATCTTGATGTTGTTTTTAGGCACAGGCTCTGGTTCTGGCGAGGCTTCTTTTTGTGATGATGATGGTGGTGGAGGTGGTGGTGGTGCGGCGGCGGCTTGCGGCTCGAAATCCGGTTCAGCCTCATCAATCATCTGCACGCCAATCTTCTTTTGTTCTAGCGAGGCGTATTGTAGCTGGGATAAGGCTAGAGGGACTGGCAATGGGTTCTGGTGGTCTGCGTTTGTAAACTCTATAGTCTGTACAACCACAAAATTTTTCCAATCAATCTCGGCGAATTCTCGTTGCTCCTTCTCGGCTTGCTGCACCTTCTCGCGAGCCTGTTCTTCTTGTTGAGCTTGGTACTCGGCACGGTGTTTGGCTCGTCTCAGCACGGCATATCTGTCCTCAATGCCCTCGTCCAGCCGGTTTTGCAGCTCGGCCGAATCTAATTTGAGTGTCTTGGTGTACTGGTCGACAAGGTGTTGGAATAGAGGGTGGAGGGAGTGTGAGGGCTGTAAGAAAGCGTACTGGTAGTTGTTTTCCTCGCGGTGGGCCAGCTTGACGCGGAACTGCTTACCGTTTTGGGCCACGTACAACGCGCTAATTTTGATAATATCCAAATCCTGCGCGTTGACATTGGGCATGTCAAACACAAACTCGAGCTGGTTCGGTCGGGTAACTTGTTTCGTCGCCGCCGTATCTTGCTGACCCGCCTGGCCCGGCGCCTCCATCGCTCTGCCCTGTTTGTACTCCTCAGTATACCATAGGTAATAAGGGTGATAGGTATCATCTGGGTTTACTAGAAAGGAGAAGCGAGGGTTGTCGGCCTCCTTTTCTTTGATCCGGTTGAGAAACTCCATCCCGCGACGCTGCGTGTAGTCTACTGTCTTTATAATCGCCGTCTTTACCAACGGCGGCGGGATAAGCATGCCGTCTGGTACTGATGATGCCATGTTTGAACGTTTTGAATGTGATGATGGTGGAAATTTCTTTCCTGATAAACCTCCCAACAACTCCCCACGCTTTTTTAACACCCAGATTCAACCAATATAAAAATAAAAAAATAAAAAAAAATATATATATATACAACCGATAATGAAGGTAATAGTCGCTACTGAGGAGAATGGCGGTCTCAAAGCGGTCGATCTCGGCTTGAAAAGTAAAGATGTAGGGTCGGAACACATCCAGGAGTTTGCCAACGAGGGCAAATCCTCATACGTACAAAAGATGATAGTGATAACGCGGCGAGATGATAAGCGCTATATCGTACTTGCTAGAAAAGCTGGGTTTCTGCAAATGTACGACGCAGAGACATTCCAGCTGCTGAAGGAGTGGAAACCGGCCGCTCACGTCACGTCCGCGATTGTGGGGCTGGAATATATCAACGACAAGATTGTGTACTGTACATCGCGAGGCCAGGTCGTTGTACGCAATATCGACAATGACAAGCAGCAGATCACCACAGTCAAGGCGCCCGTCTCCTGCTTCAGAATGCATCGAAACCAGCCTGGAATCGCTGCGGCTGGTGGGAAGGACCGTGAGACTGAAATTATTCAAGTCTTTCATGAACTACGCTCATTTGATACCGGGCCGCCGCCACCGCCACTACGACGACATATGTTGCAACACCACCCACTAGACAGTGACGAAATGGTGACCTCATCAACTTCTTCATCTGATAATGATGACGATGATGATGATGATGAGGAGGAGGAGGAAGAGGATGATGAAATGGCGATGGTGGAGGCGGCAGGGAACTCTAGCCGCATCCGCCGCAACCGCCACCATCACCATCATCATCATCACCACCACCACCAACAACAACAACAACCTTTGCCGCCGCCGCCACCACCACTACCACCGGCAATCCCTATTAGTAGGGAGATGCGGCTGTCGAATCGGGCGCGGGAGCGAGCAAACGATCTCTTGCTTCCTCATATCGACAAGACTAAAAACTGGCGGATTTGGAAAAGTAAAGAGCCCGATTATGATGACGAGCTTGGGTTAATGACACTACGATGGGTTACAGATTTGCAGTTTCTGGACCTGGACAGGCCAGGTGTGGAGGGTTGGAAGCTGGCTACTGCAACAAAGTACGGGGATATCCGTATATACGACACTGCATCTTCAAAAGCACCGATTCTAAAAATACCGGTATCAAACCACCCAATTGAAAACTTGTGGTTGGGACATGACGAACGAAGGCTGATATTCACCGATAGCCAGTTTCTAACCGGGCGGGTTGATACGATATTGGGCGAGTGCACAGACCGTTTTAAAACTGCTGTGGGTGGAGGGCTGAATATGGACGTTGTGAATTCTGGTCACCGTATGCTAATGAGTATAGGCGGGCTCGACGGGGTTTTGCGAATCCACGATCTGAATACTGGCGACATGGTGGGACGCGTCGAGCTGGCGGGGAAAGTCGCTGCTCTGATGGTCGTTGATGCCTGCGAGGAACAGTCAAGTCGCGGTGTTAAGCGCGACTCTACTGAGTCTACAATAGCATCGTCTACCAGTACAACTGCAAGCAAACGTGTCAGGTTTCATTAGGTCCTGACTTGAAGCATAAAACACTCACACACGCATTTATTTATATAGGCACTGCTACTATCCATGGCCCAAACAAAAAAAAAAAACATACCTTATCGACCGGAATTTCCCAGATATATGGTCTGGGATATTTGCGTATAGCTGGAATTTGCTAGTGAATAAGCGGTGTTCCTTTCTCGTTGGGTCGAATCAGCCGCACGCTGGCTGATTGATATTACGTACAGCGTATTGGTAACGCAATGAAAAGTTTAAGATAGCTAATGGAGTCATTGGGCGACTGGATTGACAAACGGCCCCGGCTAAATGAAACTGCACGACTTTTCCGCCGTTGAAACTCAACCAGAACATACTCTGTGACGAACTGCCAGCTATAAAATGGCGCATTTAAATGTCCCTCCTTGAAATTCGAGGTTGTTTCCGTAACATTTTGCAAGATTAGTTGTAACATGACCGACGTCAGTCTCCCATGGATTGCCGCAGCTGTATTATAGTGGCGACTGATAACATACGATTAAAGGCGATAGATCTCGCGTGTACGTGTTTCTGGGGATCTTGATCCGCGTTTTGGACTGCACATATGTAGTTATAGAAGAGATTGACGTTTTTACTGACTTGTAAACCTAGATAGTGACATGTTTGACCATAAAACTATCCAGAATTAGCATCGGTGCCATATTGTTGTATACCACCAAGCCAGATCCAACCCCACACAAGAAATTATTTCAGATTCGATTAATTCATTACCAAGATCCTTTGCCATTTTAATTATTAGTAACGAAATAATCTGTTATCAGCTAACGTAAGTTTCAAATGAAAAAGTGGGTGATTGGTGAAGATTAATACATGCATATATATATCAAAGAAATTTGAACCACAACTACCGTACGTTAAAACAACACTGGTCATGGCAATTTCAATTTCCCTAAAATATATACAGTCAAATCATTCATATTCAAATTGACCAAGAAGGTCTAGCTAGACCGTCCGGAGTGATCAATTTGACTAAAAATGTATCTGGACTATAGCTAGCGTGACCATGGTTCATTAATTTATCGCTTGTATAGTGATTTTCAACCCTTCAGGGGGGATTTATGCAGCGCTTTTATCCGCTTTTTTTTTCTTTTTTACAGATATTGACATCCTACTGTAAATGAATAGCCCAGCCGGACGCCATCTCTATACCAGTATACTACTCGCGAATGATCTCCTTAATGTGCAATCACGCGTAAGCCGCGGCTGGCCCTTATGTATAGTGCATCCGTGGGGTTGAGCCGCATGCACGTACCAGTTCATCGCACCGTTAATTCACACACAAATGCGGATTCAAATTGATACGATGGAAGCAACGGTACTCATGTGCACGTGGTATTCCACATATAATATGGCATGTTCATGAGAGTTGTATTTACACTATGGCATTTGGCTCTATGTATTTCCAGCTTGTTCAAACTAAAAGCGTCGCCACACTACTACGATCCGCGTGCTTTGTATATAAGGCCTTAGATCAACCCGACTCGTCTCTATGGGCGTACAAAAACACTGGCAATATGCCCTTCCCGTTTTCTGTCTATTCTAGGGATACACATTTTTGTGAATTTGTTTGACTCGAAACTTGGTTAGGGCGCACCTTCCCAATTAGGTAATTAGCCCTAATATCCGCGCGCGTAAATGTCAGTCCGGCGTACTTAAAGTGGCGCTTGTTGGGAGGAAATGATTTTTGAGACAAAGCTTTTTTTTTTTTTCGCCCCCCTTCAATTGTGCGGCGCGCGCGCGGGTGGGAAAGCCGATATTCAAGCTGGGCCAGGCTCCTCCGGGGGGAGGTGCGCGCACGCACTGGTGGGACGATTGATTCCTATAGACAGCTTTTTCCACCCTTTCACACCTTATTCACGAAACGACAAAAATAACAATGAGTGTTGAATCCGCCGTCTCATACGGTACGAATAATCCATACCCCTCTGTTGTCTATCAAAAGACAATGACGAGAAACTGAGATCCTCCCCCGCTAACAACAACAAAATAGCTGCTTTGATCCTATCCGACGCTGAAGTGGAAATCACTTCTGAAAAGCTACAAACCTTGACCAAGGCTGCCAACATTGAAGGCGTCGAGCCAATCTGGGCCGACTTGTACGCCAAGGCTTTGGCCACCCAAGACTTGACTGCTTTGTTGACCAAGTTTGAAGCTGGTGCTGCTCCAGCTGGCGGTGCCGCTGCTGGCGGTGCTGCCGGTGGTGCTGACGCCGAAGCCGAAAAGGAAGAATCCGAAAAGGAGGAATCCGACGAAGATATGGGCATGGGCTTGTTTGATTAAAGGAATTACTTTAAAATCCCTTTTGATTGTAACGTGTTGATGAATTTATTAATAAAAAGAACCACTTCCCCAAAGTTTTGTGTACTTAAAAAAAAAATTTTTTTTTTGCACCTTTTCTTACCCACAATGTACTTAATCTAATGTTTTTGTATGGTAAATACGTACGAGACCCGTTTTTTTTTTCTCTCTTCCTGACAAGTACAATGCCTCCACGAAAGAAACCCCCAGTGACAAGAAAGGCGCCGATGAAGGAGGATCCACGGATCATTGAGCTGAACAGGCCCGAGGATTTGAAAAGCTTTGAAAACGTTGGCATTCCACAAGAGACGTTGTATGAGCAGATTGACCGTATGAAAGAAAAGAAGGCGAAAGCTGCTGCTGTTGCGGCACATCCAGAAGACGATCCGGAGCTGGGGGCTGTGGGAAAGGCAATGTTCAGCCTGCTGGATTACACTGCATATCTAATCCCCTTGCTGTCGGTGCACCTCACCCTAAATGTACTAGTACGAATGCAATACGGGCAGGAGGTGGACACGCCAGAGATCTTCACCGAATTACTCACCACAATCCCCGTCATTTTCATCCTACACAAGTTCTTCCACCCGCTGAAGGACACTGTCGCGTTCAAAGTCGCCAGTTTCGCGACAAGTATAGCCATCGGCGCGTACCTTCTTTACGTTTCGAACGAGGAGGGTTATTACTTTGTCATGAAACGTGCTCCGCCATTGGGTACGCTGTGGGTGTGGCTGTTTGTAGAGATGGAATGGAACTGGTCCGCGTCGAGCTTGGTCGCGGTCGGCTCATACATGTATCTTCGCGGCTACTCCTTCTAAAACAATACTGAAAACTAAAAAATGCCGATCCTTTCCCGGCAGTTTTAAATGCCTATACGTCCAGCTATTGTCGTGGTAGTGTCATTGTAGGTTGACGGCCGACTCCTTCAACCAATCCTTTAGTTTATACCTGGCTCTCACGTATGCCTGTTGAAACAAGTTTGTTAAAAGTATAAAACCAAGGTGATATTCTACAATTGCACCAAGCTACATGGCCAAGTCAATCGTCGAGAGTGTATTTAAAAAAGACGCCAAACAGGGGGTGGGAAGATTGGATGGAAAGAGCTATCTCGCTATGAAATCCAAACTGGAGCGGAGATATCAGAGGCACCCCCAGTTGGTATACAAAGGTCAAGGCTCATACGCGGACAATTACATTAACGGTTGGTAAAAAACAAACAAAAAAAACAAAAAGCTCTAATAAATAATAAATAGGAGGATGGAGGCTCTTTTTCTAGCGGCCCACGATTGTTTCGTAATCAGGTGGTGGCTCGTTTCTAGTAGCGTATAGCTCGTCCGAGTCAGAATCCATCACCACCTCATCAAACGGAGGCAGCTGCTGGGAATATGCACCCAACGCCACTGTCGAGATTGGATACTGTGAGTCGTCCGAACTAACATACGTCAAAGCATGATCATCCAGTTCGTACTCTGGCAAATCGACATTCTCATTAACACAATGCTTGGACAGAAAGTTAATTGGGGTATCAATCTTCACTTCAAAATGACGCCGTTTCGTATCCTGCGCGTCCTGTTTCGAAATGCGGAACGAGATTGTTAGTCGATGCCGAATTTTGATATTTGGGCAGTTGAAGCTATCGGGATGCAGCATCTTCACATCCTGCTCGCTAGTCGTTGGTCTACTAAATACATTACCTCCCGCGTTGTAATGCTCGCTTAACAAAGGAAGTGTACAATCAATAGTAGTCGCCGCGGCATCTTCGGGGCTGTCGTTCGCCGTCTTCTTCAGATAAGCTGCACGGTCATTAATACCATCATCGCCACCCTCATCCTCCTCCTCGACCCGTGTGCTTGAGTAATGCAGCAGATTACCAGTCAGCTTCTCTCTACGTTTCTTCTTCTGATCATGATGGTGATGATGATGATGAGCAGGGTCGTCAATAGACATTCTACGAGCGATTGGCAAGTGACTAAACAGCCCAAAATGGAGGCTGTTATTATTCGCGGCAGCTCCATTCTCACAACGGCAGTCCTGGTTGGATGCAGGGACAGGCTCGCCCTGAGCTTTCTTCTCGTATAGCAGGATTTTCAACGAGCGGTCAGTGTAGTTGATTGACGGATCCTGCGAGTATGTGTACTGCACAGTCTCCACCACATGTACTCGCACCCGGTGTACCATAACCTTCTCGAGAGGGGTCAGTTTAATCGCCATTGGGATTGAGGATCCCAGGCTAATGTACTTTTTGGGGATGAGAATCTCGTAATGAAGCCGGTCGTCCCAATCCCGCGAGATTGCAATCGGATTGTTGGACAGCGTATCACAGTTGTTTGGCGGTTGACGCACCAGTTCAACCTCGTGATTTCCTGTCAGATTGAGTGCAAACGCACCAGCGCGTACCACCTTGGGCACAAGATAGTATTTCAACGAGCCCTTTGTCGCGTTGATCGTCTCGGGGACTTTGGAGTCCACGGCGAGGGTAAAATTGTAAACGTACTCTCCAGCCGGGAACTGGACAGAATCGCGATGGAACGAGCCGCTAGTGAATAGGTTCTTTTTCCGGCTGGAGTTGGGGTTTGGTCCGAATAAAGGAATGTCCTCGGAGTCGGCGCAGTTGTTTGCAATAAGGCTAGTGTTTGGGCTGTGTAACACCTCTTTACTAGACTCGTTTGCCACCCGCACTTCATCTTCATTCTTTAGCTTTACCGCGTCTGCGCCGTACAGATCGGTGAGGACTGACGTCACTGATTGCTCGCAGTTGTTGATATTCAAATCAGCCGTTTTGCAACACCCCTGGGGGATAAATTCCCAGTTGTGTGCGTTGATGTAGACTTCATCCTGAATCTCATTCAAGGGGTGAGCCGATATGGAGTCGTCGTAAGGGTTGCTCGGCCCTTGGTTCCACGCCGTCTTGCATTTACCGTAAAAGCTCAATGACAGTGATTTGAGCTTGGTGGGTTTGGTCAGTTTGAGCAGAATGCTGCCTCGTAGAATGGCTGGCGGTTGTTCAGTCACCCGGTGATTACTGGAGCGCACTGGCTCCTCTTCCGCAACCTCGCCACCGCCGCCGCCGCCGCCACTGCTGACTGTCCGTTCCAAATCATCCGAGTTTGTATTATTGTTATTCACAGTGGTCGTCGCCGCTTCTCTATTGTCATGCTCGGTGTAGCTGCCTGGGCTCACCGGCTGGCTACCGGCGAGGAACACTACCGGTTCCTGTAACGATACTGCCAGCGTGATGGTGCCTGAGTGGGAGCTCACCAGAGTCCGTGGCTTACCGGCAGTGTACCCACATATTTCTGTATGGTGGTCCATAGTGTGCTTCGAAGTTGGAGTAGGGGTGATGTCAAGAAAAGAGATGTATATGTATAAATAAAAAAAGGGTATTATTATCCGAAAAGATTTAGATGGTATGATGATGCAACCACAAATTATTTTTTGAGTTCTTTCTTGTTTGTGGGTTGTTTCTTTTTTGCCTTGAGAAAAAAAAAATCCGAAACAGCGCACAAAACTAGCTAGTGGGCGGGGCCGGCGTTCCGATGCTTGGTTTTTGTGGTTATAATTAACAATTGGGATGATGTATATAATAATAAAGCCCCGTGTCCTGCAAACTAGTGGAGTACAGGAGTCATGATGGAGGGGTATAAGGCCTAAGCTTGATGTAATTGATCCCAGTGTACGTATATATTATTGTTTATAAAACACGCTTTCGTGTATCATGATCATGGTTGTCAGATAGATATATGGAAAGCTTGAGCTTATATAGCACCACCCCCCTTATAAGGCGGCTTTAGGCTCAAGAGTTGGCAGCCTTTGTCAGAAAAAGAAGGGGCCTATAGCCACCGGATAAACTCTAGAGCTCCTAGGGATAGAGTTCTCCTCGTGATCATCTCGAGTGCACTTTCATACCAATATTATTAACCTGCGGCCGGGTACATCTGCAGATATTTTCACAACGAGCTCCGGACTCCTGGATCCCCTCGTGATCATGGCCATGGATGGTGTGGTATGATGTTATGATGCAAAAAATTCCCCGCTAAGGCAAAAAAAATAAATAAATAAATAAAGAAAAAAAAAACGATGCCGCGGGGGGATAGATTGATTCGATCGTTATTCCTTAATGATACCCATAATTAATATAATAACAGAAAAAAGAAAAGCAAAGTTCTGAAAAAGTGACCCTTTGGCTGCATCCGGCAGGAAGGCTAAGCCGCATTGTTTGATAATCTGTTTACATTCAATAACCTTACTACAAACGGAGGATTTTTTTTTCCCGCGTTCCATGTAAGACCTAACCTTATGCTCCAGCTACCATTATATATTATGCGTGCATTTCCTAGTACACCTTCTTAAGGCAAAAGCTTGTGTGAAACACGACCCCGTTTCAACGCCGACCCCCGTGTTGACTATAACCAACCTTAACTATATAGATAATACAATTGTTCAAATATTCAAGCTGATGAACAGTGCTCTGTGCTCTGCTAAAAATCTCCCCTC
>JAJLUJ010000316.1:0-12059 GCA_030564235.1 Blastobotrys elegans
GAGACAGGCCCCCCGTTCCACAGCGCCCACGAAACGTTTACATGTCACCAGTCAAAAACTCAAGTATTATGCGGTAGACAAGCTCGTATGAATAATACAGGATTGGTAGGATATCGTCTGGTCTGCACAAATCCACTGCATGTGTGCGTGTCGTGCGCGAGACGATGGGGGAAAACCTCAAAATCTCCAACAACAAAAAACGACCTCAAATCGATCCAAGGCCCGGTTGGACGTCCAAAACAAGAGCGCTTCTCCACTTTCAAAGTGCACCTCCCTTTTTTTTTTTTTTTTTAATAAATCTTTTATTTCCTCTCCCTCTTCTACAACAACAATTTAAAAACAACAATGGGGTGCGGACCTAGTGTATGCGTGGACCACGACAAACCGAGAAAATCGCAGCGGCGCAAGCGTGGCCCGCGGAAGGAGAACAACTATGAGCTCAGCAGACGCAACGCAGAGATTGAGGCTGGGCTCGTCAATGCTCGGAAGGCAGCCAACGCGACCAAGATTTTGTTGCTTGGTGCTGGCGAGTCTGGGAAAAGTACCGTCCTTAAACAGATGCGACTTATCCATGGCACCGGGTTCAGCGACTATGAACGTGTGCAGTATACAAAAGTTATCTGGTGCGACACGGTTCAATCTATGCGTATTCTAATTCAACAAGCGCAGCTGATGGGCGTCAAACTTGAAAGTGAAGACGCCGACTCGCCTCTACACGAGTACAGACTGCTGCTGCTTGACACTGACCCGTTACATGTATACGAACAGGGCGAGAAGAACGTGCTTGACGAGTTTGTGGTTCAATACGGCAACAAGTATAACGAAGAGCTTTCATTGCTTACTGAACAAGAGCTTCCCACCAAACAGCAGCAGCGGTCCAAACTCCAAGTCGCCGAGGCCATCAACCAGCTTTGGTTACACGACCAAGGCATTCATCAAGTGATTGCCCGGGCAAACGAGTTCCAGCTTGAGGTGAACGCACAGCATTACTTTGATAATGTGTTCATGTACGCCGCCGATGGGTATAAAGCCACCGACACGGACATTTTGGTGGGGCGGATCAAGACCACTGGGATTACCGAGACGGTTTTCAACGTCAAGGGTATGAATTTCCGCATGTTTGATGTCGGCGGGCAACGAAGCGAGCGGAAAAAGTGGATTCATTGCTTTGATAACGTCACTGCCGTATTGTTTGTCGCCGCCGTGTCGGAATACGACCAAGTGCTGTTTGAAGACACCACCGTGAACCGAATGAAGGAAGCATTGGTCCTGTTTGATTCAATTGTAAACTCGCGATGGTTTGCAAACACACCCATTATTTTGTTTCTCAACAAGACGGATATTTTGGCGTCTAAACTTGCATCAAACGACTCCAAGCCGTTTGGCCAGTACTACCCACAGTTCAACGGCGACTCGCATAACATTAAACATGTTATGAGCTTTATGCAGAAAATGTTCCTGGCTTGTAACCGCAATCTAAGCAGGCAGGTTTATATCCACCATACCTGTGCCACTGACACTTCGTCCATGAAATTTGTCATGCAAGCCGTCACTGATATGATTCTGGAACGAAGCATGCAGCAAAGTGGGATTATTTAGAGTTTATGTAATAAAAAATAATAAATGCGGAGAGTAATATTTACTTAAGCGCTTACAAGTGAAACAGAAAAGAAGAAAAAAAAAATTTTTTTTCAACGCCCCCCATTTTTATTTCCCACAACTTTTTTCAAATTTTTTTTTTTTTTTTTTTCTTCTTTTCATTCATTCATTCACACTCAAACTCATCACATATATCCTTCAACAATGGATAATAATAATGCATTCTTTCCGGGTTACTGCTCGCCGACACTAGAACCTTACGACCAAAAGTTTGATGAAGTGGAAAAGCTCAACCTTTCCGGCAGCGGTGTGAAGGAATCATCATCATCTACTAGTAGTAGTACTACTATGCATGGCATGCTGTCGCCCCCAACCTCAAACTCGGCATCAACTACGTCAATAAACGAAAAGGGCAAGTTTGATATATTAGCCGAGGCAGCCAAACGAGCAGAAATGAGCCGACTTGAGGGCGATTTCAAAAACTTGTGATTATTTATTTATTTATTCTCTAATATTCTTGTGCAATTTTACCCAAATCTTTTTTTTTTTCTTCTTTATTCGTTTTTCTATTTAAATTTGTTGAGCGGGTGCGGAGTTGTTGTTTTTTTTGGTCCCTTAGACAAGCCCCTAAACTTTAAACACTAAGTGCGCTGTACGATTCTTCGTCGGTGGATGAGCTTGAAAAGAGACTGACCATGTCCGGTTTTGAAAGGCTCTTTTCGTATTCCTGATCCGTCAGGGCATGCAGGCGTTTCCACATTGACGCAGGGATTTTGGAGTCTCGAATTGGCAGTGGTGGGTCCACACTGTGCATTATTTCCGTGACCCAGTCTTTGCCCGACTGTGGACGGACCATTGCGTCGCTGCGTGCAAATGAAAGTTCTCGCGCAGTATGCCATGTAGCCCGTGAGTTTAGACCAAACCAGGACATTTTCTTGCCATAGAGTTTGGAAAACCCGCGCTTGTACGACTTGAAAATTTCCGAGACATACCAGTTGCACACCACAATAGTTGGGTAGAGGAGGATGAGTAGTCCTAGCACGTTGAGAAACGCCGCAACTTGGGCGCCACTGCCTTGATCGTCTACAACATCCGGCGCCACCGAGTCTAGGAACTCGGTCAACCCCTTTGGGATCTGTAGGATTGATCCAAGTATGATCCAAAACTGTAATGCATTGCCTTTATTCCCGTCTAGTTTGGCCTTTTGAATATCGTCTCGGTTCATCGCCATCGCGTTGACAAACCCGGGGTAGCTGCATCGCCGGAGTAGGTTCAACACACCAATCTGTTCCTCGATGGTGTGCCTGTAGCGGAGTTCGCGGTACGATTTGGACGAGCGTCGCGAAGTGTTGGTTGGTCGCTTTTTAGCTGGTGTGAATTTAAGTGCTGTAGCTGTCATTATTATTTTCGTTTCGTTTTTGTTTTGTTTTTGAGGAGGGCGCTATTTATATATATATATACCATGGTTTGCATTGTACTTTGGCCACTTGATGTGGGTCATTTGTCTGTCTAGTCCGTGGTGTGGCTGCTGCTGTGTATATGGAAGGCCCCGCGCGCGCACGTGTGCTCATATGACAAAGATGATGACTTGCAGCCGTCATCAACAGAACACCAATGGGATATACTGCACGTTGATGGTTTATCATACCAGCCTAATTCAAATACGAAAATACGGTATTGGTCGTATCCGTGATGGGGAGCGTGTTTGTGACAAAACTTGTGTCAGCCGCATTGCATCTTGTGCCCGCACACACCGCCGCACATCTTACTCCTCCCCAGGAAGACGGGCCGGCAGGCTCAGGGGACATCGACCGATCCCCATAAACAACCCATGCTTGATTGTAATTCAGCTTATACTCTTTGCTCCTCGTATAAAGAGACTGTCCATATCTGGGACTGTACTTGTACAAAAAGGTTGGGATAGCACGTGACACGGAGAGGGCATTGGGACAAAAGCTGCAGCCTTAATAATTTTTTACGTACTCATAAACTACTATTGTCGTGATGTATATATAATTCGTTACCACGCACTCGGCGGGCATCTATCGTACTGCCTATCCGAGAGCGCATATAGGCGTTTAAACATTGGCACAGGGATCTTTGGGTTTCTCATTGGCAGTGGCGGGTTGGCACTGATCACCATTTCCGTGGTCCAATCCTTTGCTGACTGTGGACGGATAGTTGCTTCGCTGCGTGCAAAAGAAAGTTCTCGCGCAGTATGCCATGTAGCCCGTACGTTTACACGAAACCAGGACATTCTCTTGCCATATATGCCGGATAACCCGCGCTTGTACGACTTGAAAATTCCCGAAATGTACCAGTTACACACCACAGCCGCTGGGTACAGGAGGATGAGTAGTCCTAGCACGTTGAGAAACGCCGCAGCTTGGGCGCCCCTGCTTTGGTCGTCTACAATATCCGCTACCACTGAGTCTAGGAACTCGATAAACCCCTTTGGGATCTGTAGGATTGATCCAAAAATGATCCAAAATTGTAATGCACTGCCTTTATTCCCGTCTAGTTTGACCTTTTGGATGGTGTCTCGGTTCGCTGTTATCGCCTTGAAAAACCCATGATAGTTGCGTTGCCGGTTCAGGTACAACGAACCAATGTGTTCCTCGATGATGTGTCTGTAGCGGCGTTCCCGGTATAATTTGGACAACTGTCGTGAAGTGTTGGTCGATTGCCTTTTTTTTGGTCTAAACCTAGATGTTGTAGCTGTCATTTTTTTTTTTGGGGGGTTTTTTGAGAGGAGAAAGGCAAATATTACGCTGTTTATATATACCATATATATCATATGCTTCAATTCGTAATAATATAGTAATTTTTTATTGCATGCGGTGCCTGTCGCTGCTAATTTTTATTGCATGCGGTGCAACCTATAGGCCTCCACGGATCCGACGTCGTTTCTATATAATATAGATACGCACCGCCGCCGCCGCCGCCACCACCGCGGGTAAAAATTTAATTAAGGCGCTAAAGCCAATATTGTTAACGGGAGCATATGCATGCATACATACATGTGCACCTATATATATCTAGATAGCTTATAAAAGAATATATATATATACTATATATATTTAACGTTTCATGTTCCAGTATTAAATGGCGCCCCTTAATTTGCGCGGCTCACTAGGCGCCGACAGAGGAAAGCTTTCAAAAAAAAATATCGGTGCTTGCATCGGCATACATTCTTAGCGTGTAATATGTGGTCCGGCCTTGGTTGCTTCTAGAAGCTGGTATGAATGAGATGGTGACGTATATATACATTCATCAATACCAGTACTGACATCTTATCTATCGATGCTTCTTCAGAGACCGAGCAACAATTCGCAAATAGTGAGGTTCTGGAGGGTGGCACGTACCGAGCCTCGAGCCATGGCCTTGTTGCTGCTTTTTGATGCTTTTTCATTGTTGGCTTCTTTTTTTCTCTTTCTGGTCAGTTGGCCATCGGGGTTTTCTAGTGATGGCTAGCTTTCCCTCTAGCTATATGGGGGTATATGGGTATATGGGTTGGCAGCTGCGGGTGGCGGCAAAACTTGTATCAGCCGCACATTTTACATCACGTGCGTTTACACACACGTGGTACGGCCCTCTATAATCTATACTCCCCTCTCCCCTCCCCCCAGGGACATCGATCGATCCTCATAAGCAGCCAGCCAATTAATATTGTGATCTGATCCCGGGTATACTATATATAGTTTATTAAAGTACGCGTCCGCATTTATAATCGCGCATGGGTTAACTTTACAATATTGCGATTATATAAAATCACTCGCGAGGATTCGAATTTAAAGGAATCACATCTGAACAAGGGTTTTAATGAATATATTAGCTAGCCTAGGCCAGGATAAAAAGACAGTATCCCAGGCACTGACCGCGGCACTGATCGAGTTGATGTTTTTTTGCCCAATTTAAAGACTATATAGCCGATATTTATTTTGATGCTGCTATCCTAGGCGGCTGGCCCGTATAGAGCTGTGAATCCGGCCGGACGTCGGGGCCGAAGGAACAACGGAAACAATCTTGATTGGCTGGGACCCAATATTTTAATTTTTCCCCCCCCCCCCCCGGAAGTGAAAGTTCCGAACTAAAACCTACAGCACAAAAAAAAAAAAGAGCCCATTTTTTTTCTAAATTCTTCCTTTTCCACTACCACAATTATGTTCTCCCGTGCTATTCGAAACACTGTCCAACACCGAGCTTTCAGCTCTTCTGCTTCTAACGTATGAAAAAAAAAAAAAGACGACAGTCATGGGATTGAATACAATTACTAACACGCCAATTAATAGCTAAGCAAGGTTGCTGTATTGGGTGCCAATGGCGGTATCGGGCAACCACTATCCTTGTTGTTGAAGCTAAACAAGAACGTTACTGATTTGCGTTTGTACGATCTGCGGGGTGCCCCAGGTGTGGCTGCCGACTGTTCTCACGTCGACACCCACTCTGTTGTCAAGGGTTACGGTCCAGACAATGGTGGTGTTGCCCAAGCATTGAAGGGTGCCGAGGTTGTTGTCATTCCAGCCGGTATGCCACGAAAGCCAGGCATGACTCGAGATGACTTGTTCAACTTTAACGCCTCAATTGTGCGAGACTTGACCAAGGCCATTGCCGAAAACTGCCCAGAAGCCTCCGTCTGTATCATTTCCAACCCAGTAAACTCCATGGTTGCCACTGCTGCCGAAGTGTTGAAGCAACACAATGTCTTTAACCCAAAAAAGCTGTTTGGTGTCACCACTTTGGACGTTGTCCGATCCCAAACCTTTGTTGGTGAGGTTACTGGCAACCAAGACCCAGCCCAATTCACTGTCCCAGTTATTGGCGGTCACTCTGGCGAAACCATTGTCCCATTGTTGTCATTGATTGAACCAAAGACTGAAATCCCACAAGAAAAGGTTGCTGCTTTGATCAAGCGAATCCAATTTGGTGGTGATGAAGTTGTCCAAGCCAAGGAAGGTGCCGGCTCCGCCACCTTGTCCATGGCTTATGCTGGTGCTCGATTCGCTGCCGGTGTGTTGAAGGGTAAGAATGGTGAACAAAACGTTATCCAACCAGCTTATGTCTTTTTGGACGGTGTTGACGGCGGTGCTGAAATCAAGAAGCAAGTTGGTGTCGACTACTTTTCTGTCCCAATTGAGTTTGGTCCAGAAGGTGCCAAGACTGCAATCTCTCCTCTAGACAAGGTCACTGATGCCGAAAAGGGCTTGATCAAGACCGCTATTGACGGCTTGAAGGGTAACATTACCAAGGGTGCTGAGTTTATCACCAACCCACCAAAATAAATTTAGTCGAGTATAATAAATGAAATGGAAAGGGAAAAAATTTTTTTTTTTGGATAATGTAAAACTATAGTACAGAAAAAAAAAGGAACGTATATATATACGCGTTTTGGGCCATCTATTGGCATCTATATTGGTTGTCTGACTTCATGTGACATTGAAGATCCGGAAACGCGTTTTTTTTTTTTGATCTATCAAAGTCTTCCGCATGTAGAATTGTAATTGGGGGTCCCTTTCAAACTGATTCGAACGAAGCAAAATGAAGAGAGGGGTGGCCTATGATTAAATTTACTTTTTCCCTTGTTTCCTTCTCTTCTTTTTAGACACCAGACGCGTCCCTACAAGATTTGGGTATCGGATTGGGATTCTTTTTTTTTTAAGGGTTCAAAAACGCCAGCGCTCTGTTAATTACTTAAGCTTAGTCAATCACAGACACCCTCACTCGTATACGTCTTAATTACGCCCTTATAGGACAGCCTAGCTAATTACTTAAGCCAAAAGCCGATTTCACTTTGATAATTTCTTCCACAATCCCTGTCTTTTAATTCGCGATCGGTCAATTTTTTTTTTTTTTTTTTTTTTAATCTGTCCCCTTCCTTCTCGACGCGATCGGGAGATTTTGCAAATCTTAGCCACGTATCGATTATATACGTAACAAAGCAGCTAATCCCACTCACTCTATAAAACAACCCGCGGATATATATTGTAAATGCATGACGCAGAGAAGCAAGCTAACCCATGTACGTGATGGCATCAAGATATTAAATTGAACACGCGTAGAACTAGCTTGTACAATAAGAGCGCTCAGCTATTAATACGTACAGAAAATGTTTTGATGAGCCGAAGGGATGAGACCCGCGTGTGTCTTGCCGAATTAGTATGTATATTTTTGTTTTTGACGAATTCGGACCAAAAACAGCCTGAGCCAAACAAAGTTTCATCAGTCTGTTTATATTTGTCTTTTCTGACTTGAATTGACTTAAAACGTATTTCTTCTTTTTTTTTCTTTCCAAGGACTTGGGTACACACATGTCTTTCCAGAGAATCGGTTCATTTTTTTTTTTTTTTTTAGTGGGACGTCGTTGTATATGATGCGCGCTGGTGGTCAGCCTATATATATTTGGCTTGCTTTTTGACAGCGCTGCGCTTAGCTAGCCAGCCAAATTTAAGAGGATCCGTCGACGCGTTTCTGGCGTTGCTTTTTTGTGGGACAGGCAAAAGTAAGTATAAAGTCAGCAGCGAGAAAGAAAAAGAGCCGATCATGCTTTTATTATTTCCTTCTCTACGAGTAGAGTCGACCAGTCTATCATTTATAAACTCCTCGGATTCCTCCTTGGTTCCCACAACTTTTTTTTTCTTCCTTTCTTCCTTCCATCTTTTTTTTTTTTTCTCCCTTACATATTCAAAGGGTCGACAGATATTTGACATAAACGCACCCCTTGAGAGAGTCGCATCAATCCTTACCCCCCGCTCATCGACATCCTTCTCAACCCTCCCCCAGCACGCATCAATTATATCACGACTGCATCACATTAATTGAGAAGGCTATCGACAAATCCTTGACCATTTGAAAAACCGACAAGGCTACCCTACACCACCCTTTTTTGTCGCTTCCTGCTTATTACCTTTCAAGAGCTGGCTTTTGAATACTTAAAAAGACTACCATCCTCCCATCTTTTAACTTATTTTATTATTAACAACTTCAACAATGGATTTTGAATCTCAATCTTTGCGGCGTACAATGTCTACACCACAGTACTACACTATGGATGAGCTGATGGAGCTGCCACCACAAGAGTATTACGAAGACTTGTCACCATTTGCACCAAAGATGGACCGGTCCCATACATTGTGTTATTTGGATGCTGACTTGTTGGCCACTCCACAATGCCCAACCAATAACAACCGGCCCCGGAAATCCTACTCCACACCTCATGTTTTGGGTTATGATGATACTGACGACATTGGCCTACTTACACCTTCATCCACATCCTCTTCCTCGTCATCCTCACTTTCAAGCCGGGCAAACAGTCAGGGTGTTGGAAGCTACTACAATTACATGCCATTCATGACACCATCGACGCCAATAACTCAATCACAAACCCAATCTGGTCAGCACCAGCAACAACAACTACTACAGCCAAGTGTCAAGCTGGAGTTTGAGACTCCAAAGTCGGTGGCTATGCATCACAGCATTAGCGACATTGGACCAATGACGGCTAGTACGCCGTCAAACCCATTCTACTCACCACCTGCATATTTAACCGCCACGCCACGAAAGGACTCGCTGCCGGCGTCACCAACCCACCACCTCTTTCCGCCATCCCCAGATGACGATCATCATCACAATTCAAAAACACAGGCGCAGGTAGCTGCAGAGTATGCACTACAAGCCGCAGCAATGTCAGCGCCGCCGCCGCCAGCAACAACAACAACTGCAATAACCGGAACACACCGCCACACTGTCAATTACCAAACTCCAACCCGACCACGGCGACCTGGGCCAGGCCGCCCACCAAAGTCGGTGGATGCTAAGCCACATAAATGCCAGCTTTGTTCCAAATCTTTCCGCCGGTTGGAGCACTTGAAGCGGCACTCCAAGATCCATACCGAGGAGCGGGCGTTCCAGTGCGACGTTCCCGGGTGCCAGCGGCGGTTCAGCCGGTCTGATAACTTGCGTGCTCATCGGCGTACCCACATGAAAAAGGGCGGTCGAAACGTGTTTATTGAAGGGCTGGATGACGCACACGTATAGTTAGGGCAAATTAATACGTAGTTTACCAAAATTTATTAATGTTTTTTTTTTTTTTTTTTTTTTTTTGAAAATACCAAAATAAATATATGTATATTATTTCCCATTGGTATGGAGGCGTGGTGGTGGGTGCGGATCGGATCGGACCTTTTTTTTTTTTCTCTCTAGAGCTCAATTGTGTCTCACTCCCAGCTTGACGGTAAATGTGTACATTAAATAATCTGTCTAACCACGCCAGCCCCACCAAGTGTGGAGCTACCGGTAAACTCGTGCCCCTTCAACGCGGCAAGCAGGTAACAGATGGACGCAAACGTCAGCATGATTGCGGCGGCGAGCAAGGACGTGACCTTGACACCGCACGAGCCATACTGGATCGCGGCCATGGCAAAGTAAATGCCCGCTCGTGGCAGGTTCTTGTTGAAGTTGCGCACAAACGTGGTGAAGCGGTCAGTGAGTGGACAAATCCGCAGCAAAAAGGGAATCTCGATAAACACAATCAACAGACCCTCAACAATACAAATGACCGAGAAAATAATAACCAGCGAGGCGTGGAAGATGTTGGCAATGCCCAGCGCGATACACAGCACAATGTTCAGAACCCCAATCCACTGCCCGTATATACTGAAGTTGCGCGTCTTTAGTTCGTCTGCAAAGCCCATCGTCGTTTGTGTGTGTGTGTGTGTGATGTTTGTTGCGTTGTTCAAAAAAAAGAGTGTGGCAACAAATTGAGTTGGGACCGTGTGCCTTTTTTTTTTTTTCTACATCGGGCGCCGACAAAAATTGTACGTTTCATGATTCTGGAAATACACAGAAAATAAATTAAAAGCTACATAAAGGTCATAAAAAGAGTGAATAAATATAAAGTCTCTGCGCATGTATGTTAGCATTCGGTTAAAAAAAAATACCTTCTTCCATTTCTAAATCAGGATTGATAGTGTTTTCTTCTCTGTGCATGCAGATAATGTAGATAAGTTGTATTGAAACAATCATCATTTTAGACGGAAATTGGGTGCACCATGGGTGGCTCGGAATAAAACATACCAACAGGTTTAATTAACCATTGTTTGAAAATTTTTGTCGCGCATTCTCAGCAGCGTTGGAGACAGACTCGGCAGCGTTGGCCATGGTACCTTGGGCACCCTCCTTAAAGGTGGACCCGCTGTTTGTGCTTCGATTGTGCTCATACACGTCCTTAGCGTCAGCTTGGTTGTCTCGGAAATTAGCCTTAACATCCTGCGCCTTTTGCTTCAGCTCGTGCTTCTTTTGCTCAAATGGCTCGTCCTTAAACTCAGAAACCTTGGCGCTGACCCCGTGGCCTTGTGCCTTCATTCGGTCATTAAGCGCCTGGGCGTCCTCCTTCCGCGGCTGACGCAATTCGTTAATCTCGTCAGCATTGGATGGAATGTGGATCCCTGGGGCGCCTTTCGACGTTTGCTGGGCATGGGCCTGCTCGTCTTCCTTTGGCATGACGGTACTGGAGTATTCGTTGTTTGACATTCTTTGTATTCTTTGTATGTGTATAAAGAAGAGAAGAAAAAGAAGGAAGGAAAAATTGTGCAAGGTGGCGGCTTTTTATATATTTTTTTTGTTGTTGTTTGTTTGGTTTGGGAGCGTCAGTTCGCGCAATGACGTATGTAAGCAAACTGTTTTGTCCATTTGCTATGCGTTGCGCGCGGGGGTTCGCGCCAACTTATAACCTTAGCGCTACAATTTTAACCCAATGTTTCACAACGTCACTTTTCCCGCGAACGTTTTCGTCAGGTCGTAACGTCGGCGTGGAATAATCCCGCGGTGGGTGCACCATGGGTGTCGTCGGCATGCATACAACGGCCAATTGCCCGCGCGCGGAAGTGGGAGACAGCGCTAGTCAGTCCGACCTCGCGCATCACATCAAAAATGCGATACCATGGCAACAGCAACAACAACAAAAAAGTAGACATCATTGTGCATCATAAAAAAGGAAGGATGTGCGGCTTCTGTGGATCGAACACAGTGCCTCCAGATCTTCAGTCTGGCGCTCTCCCAATTGAGCTAAAGCCGCTAAGCTGATTTTCAAAGTCTGTATCGCATCATCGTCCATTCCCCGCCGCGCGGCGTGCGGCGGTTAGGTTTCCTATACATGAGGGCCTCGAGCACTGCTATAAAAAGGTCCAACCTATTATATTTAATTTTTTCTATTTATGTAATTAACAATAAAATGATTTCAAGTCAAGTCAAAGTCCTATACATGACTTTTTGACCTTCACTTTTTGACCTTCACTTTTTGACCTTCACTTTTTGACCTTCACTTTTTGACCTTCACTTTTTGACCTTCACTTTTTGACCTTCACTTTTTGACCTTCACTTTTTGACCTTCACTTTTTGACCTTCACTTTTTGACCTTCACTTTTTGACCTTCACTTTTTGACCTTCACTTTTTGACCTTCACT
>JAJLUJ010000318.1:0-11745 GCA_030564235.1 Blastobotrys elegans
ACTGAACGAGAAACTAGCCAGTTCCACCACCCTGGAAAAGTTTACATTTTTTACAACACGATCGATTGGTCAGTCCACCCTTAACAATTTTTATGGTATCAAAACATTTTTTATTAGCTAGCGAAAACAGAATAGTAAAGGTATACAGGAGCTTGAATAAAAACAAAATAAATATAAAACAAAAACATCAAGAGCAAAAAGAGCCTGTAATAAAAAAAACACATGCAAAAAAGAATACACACAGATTGCTTATTGCTGTTCGGCCAAGAAGGATGCTTCTTCAAAGTCATCGTTGACCGAGTTTGTAGCAGAGAAAGTAGGCCCAGAAGATGCGTACATAATCCGTCGGTTGTCCGCCTCTAGACCCATATCAGTGCCACTTTGCACGATACTGCTATCCTCAAACTCGTCACGAGTCCGCTTGTTTTGGCTTGGGTCAGCAACGGTACTAAACTTGCCGGCTGGGGTTGGGCCTTGTAGCTGTGGTGGTGGGCCGCTAAAGTCCAAATAGTTCATTTGGTTTGGCATCGCGCTGCCTTGGTAAGATGGGAACGAGGTCTTCATCTTGTATCCCTCGCTAACTGCCTTTCGAGCTCGCATCCCAACCTGCATGAGTTGCGATTGCACGTCATTGTCAATTTCTGGGTATCGAGGGGATTGTTGTGCTGAATTGAACGAGCTCGTCATATCCTTGCTCGTTACTTTGCTGCCATTCGTAGAGAAGTGGTCGGTAATCAATGCTCGCTTTGCCTTTGGTTGTTCCATTTTTCTTTCTTTCGTTCTTTGATGTAAAAAGTGTGTTGTACTTGTGATGAAGGAAAAGAAACAAAAAAACAGTGAAGTTGGGAAATAAAAACAAATAAAAACTCCCAATTGAATGAATTCTTGAGACATTTTTTTTTTTTTTTTTTTTTTTGGAATCGTTTGCGCGCGCGAGCTCTACCTTTATTAAAAAAATGTAATTAGCGGTCGGTACGACAAGCTTGCAAGGTCATTAACAGCGCGCTGACTAGCGCTCTGCACGAGTACTATATAGTAAGTACACTTAATTTTAATCATGGATCGGTGGATATCGCTCTTAAATTTCAAGAATTTACCATATGCATGTCTACAGTACGCGTATACGTCATCTGCAGGACGTCTAGAGCTCGAGGATCCATATGGCTATTTATGAGTTGTCAATCAGGGGGTTCATAGAATTATGCGTACGCAAACCTATACCAAATTGTCCTATAGATTACTTTGAAACCCGAGATATACATGTCCATGATGGCTGACGTGGATTGTTAAGAATGCCGAACAAGGTCATTCCCAAGGTATATGGTCGAAAAAATTACCGGGACAAGGTATACATGCAGATCATGGCAACGTTAGTACGCGTACTCTCTCGGTTAATTAACTATTTATAAGCCCAAGATTCATGCATGCATGTACATAAACATTCTGGCCAGAATGAGAATTAATGTTATATACCGCCGCATCAGTATCCGTCTATTAAGCTTAAAGTATACTATAGCTAGTAGTGTGTTCCGTTTACGGAGGGGGTGGCCCGAGCAGGCCCGTTAATTTCAGGTCATAATTATCCAGCTGTCATGGCATATATTTTTCCCTTCCTCACGTTGACAAAAGGCCGCAATGCTAGATGTACACACTGACAGCGTTTTAGAGGCTGTTCAGTAGTGTCCTCGTTTTAGCTGCATGCCGGCTCTTCAGCTTTGATTCTGTGTTCTTGTAGTGTTTACCAGTGTTTGCGGCTGAAAAGTCGCTGATACCTTCTGACCGTGGCAAGATATATCGCCTATTTTGAAAAAATTTCTATTAAGGTTTAAGGTTAGAGCCCGCTCGGTGGCCATCCCATCCAGAAACGGACAACTTGCAATATTCTCTATCAATTCTGGGGTAACTCCTCGATCGAGACCTCACCTGTTTGATGTGGATTATCAAAGCGCTGTCGACATTATTTGTATTGAAAAAGGCCCGGCATTTGTCAGGTGATAATGATCATCGCCGACTTGCGTAAAGCCCTTAAATGAAGATCTCGGTTGTAATTAAGCCTCTAGCACCGTCTCAGTCGCCTTACAATACCTAGTTTGGTTTAAAGGGTACCAAATGGTGGATTCATAACGACCGTGGCTTTTTGCCCGTTCAGTGAGTGCTGATTATAAACCTGTTACGTAATCAAAGAAATTTACTTGCTTACCTGGATGCTTAGTTAGAACTCATTTTTGCGGCCAGGTAACCCTACTTCGTCATCACATTCCACCCCAAATTGACCGCTTTGGGATTACGTTTCCAGATGCATACAAGGCAATGAAACTGTGCCCTAAGAGCAGGACAAGGCGGGGTGCACGTGACCTAACTTCTCCATCTGTTGCCTATAGGGTACAAACCTTGATCATATCACCCACTATATAAAGGGACCTCCATTTCCGGTCATATTTTTGTTGTCTCTTTTTTTTTTTTTTTTCTCTTTCTTTCTTCCTTTCTTCCATAACTAAAATCAAACAAAAAAAAAAAATGGTATCAACTCAACAAGCAATTGACTACGAAAACGAATACTCCGCACACAACTACCACCCATTGCCGGTGGTGCTAGCGAAGGGCGAAGGCGCCCATGTGTGGGATCCAGAGGGCAAGCAATACCTCGACTTTTTGTCTGCCTACTCGGCTGTCAACCAAGGCCATTGCCACCCAAAGATTTTGCAAGCCTTGACTGAACAAGCCAGCAAGCTAACGCTATCGTCCCGAGCATTCCACAATGACGTGTTTGGTCCATTCGCAAAGTACGTGACTGAATACTTTGGCTATGAAATGATTTTGCCAATGAACACTGGTGCTGAGGCTGTTGAGACTGCCATCAAGTTGGCTCGAAAGTGGGGTTACATGAAGAAGAAGATTCCAATCGACGAGGCTCTAGTGCTAAGCTGTACTGAAAATTTCCACGGTCGAACTCTGGCCATTGTGTCTATGAGCACTGACCCAGAAGCAAAGGAATACTACGGCCCATACCTGCAAAATGTTGGCCCAACCATCCCAGGTACCACCAAGCCACTACGGTACAACAGCATTGAAGATGTGGAGGAAGCATTCAACAATGCCGGTGATAAGATTGCTGCATTCCTAGTGGAACCAATCCAAGGTGAAGCCGGTATTGTGGTGCCAGACGATGGCTACTTGCAAAAAGTTTCAGAGCTATGCAAAAAGCACAACATTTTGTTTATTGCCGATGAAATTCAGACTGGTATTGCTCGAACTGGTAAGATGCTGGCCATTGAACACTCTGGTGTCAAGCCGGATGTTGTTCTGCTAGGTAAGGCCATCACTGGTGGTGTCACTGCCTTGTCTGCCGTCTTGAGTTCTAAGGAAATCATGCTATGCATCCAGCCAGGCACTCACGGTTCCACATATGGTGGTAACCCATTGTCCTGCGCTGTCGCCGTCGCCGCTTTGCAAGTCATTAAGGATGAAAACTTGGTTGAACGTGCTGAAACTCTAGGCAAAGCTTTCCGAGAAGGTTTGCAACCTTTGCTAACATCAGGCGTTGTTACTGAAATTCGAGGCCGTGGTCTACTCAATGCCATTGTTATTGACGAGACAAAGGCCAACGGTCGGACCGCTTGGGACTTGTGTATGCTAATGAAGGAACATGGTCTGTTGGCCAAGCCAACCCACGACACTATTATCCGATTGGCTCCTCCTTTGGTTATTAGCGAAGATGACATTAAGAAGGGCTTGCAGATTATTGCCGAATGTGTTGAAAAACTACCAAACGCTCCAAAGGCTGCAGCCCATTAAGCATTTTTTTTGTGTGTGTATATATTATTAAGATTAAAATAATGATATTTAAATGAACAAATTGATGACCGTTATATAACATCTTCTCTACTTCAGCCGTATTGGCGGGAGGAAAAATGGGAGGGGTAAAGTTCCACCTCAGTGGACGCGGTCAGTCTCGGAGGAATCAAAGATGCGGCTGAAAGCGGCGTCTTGTTTATTTACACTTAGGGGCCCACTCACCTACTGTTCTATGCGATGACGTGCACACCGCTGCATATCAATCCCGGGCCTTATTCTGTTTAATGCATGGCAAAATAATTGTGACCCCTCGTATGGCACGCACTGAACTAAACTAGGCTAGGCTAGACTAGACTAGACTAAACTAGGGTATCCTTGAGCGCTAGTGCATTGAAAAGGGTCACAAGGCGGGAAAGGGGTATAATCTAGTTAGTATGTTTTAAGCTCTCGTCTATAAAGGGGCGGTATATACCTTCATTAACGAACGAACGACCCCATCCCGCAAAAAAAAAAAATAAATAAATAAATAAACCCACGATGACGCAAAACAGCAACAACACTCGCAACTTTATTGTTTATTTCGGCAACTGCGAGATGAGCGACGTACCCACGTTCTGCGAGGACTTGCACCACAAAGGCGGCACCCAGCTCGATCAAGTATCAATGAGTGGGTCTGGCCCATGTGTAACCTTTCAAGGGGACCGGGATGTACGTACATGGCTGTTTGACCAGCCATGGTTCATACAATTGCATTATGTATAATACTAAGCTTAGTTTCTGACCAAGGTTTCATGATGAAAAATATTCATCCTGCAGGCTTGTAATTATAAGCCGAGTAATTTTACCTATTATTTCTATAAAAGGCCAGGTTCCAACCCTTCCATCTCTTTGCAATTGTTTAAAAAAAAAATTGACATGACCGCGTCAACCTTGCCTACCTTATCTGTCTACCTAGTCAGTTCATCAAACGAGGAGTGCGACTCCACAGTGAAAAAGATGAAGGAGCATGGCGGCAAGCAAAGATCGCACACTCGAGTACAACTATCCACAACAGGTGGGTATCGCGTTGATATGCAAGGGGATGAGGACTTCTGGAAATGGGTTGGAAAACAACCATGGTATATAAAAGCTGAGGAGCTAGTGATCACCTAGACCAGGAGTATCCTATTTTAGCACTGCAGTAGCGTGTTTCGTGTAAATTTATTGATATAAAAAATAGCAACTTTGCCCTTTCCCTCTCCTCCTTCTCTCTCTCTCTCTCTCTCTCTCTCTCTCTCTCTCTCTCTACTTCCCTAGCCTTCTTCCTCCACAAAACAAACATGAGCGTGATATATGGACCGTGGCACCGGTCCACTCGTATACTGCATATGAACTGCGCTGGTGAGGCTTTCTACCAGGCGCATCTTTACACCATACCCGAATTAGGAGGCAAGCTGCTGTCGAACGCGAAGCGGCCAAGACGAGATATACCGGGGATAGAGGTGGAAGTAGACGGTAACGAAATGTTTTGGGATTGGTGCCAGTCCCAGCCATGGTGTGTGGCTTGCAAACGGCCCCCCGATTCCAACACCACATCTCCACCTCAGTCTCAATCAGATATGCCTCATGGGCCGATCGAGATTGACTTTTCGCTGCCACCGGCAATAACGCACAATGTAATACCGAGCTCTAGTGCTGCTGGTAACCTCCAAGCTCGAAATCGTGGTGGAGCTCATCGCGCAGTCCCCATTTGGCGAAGACTTCCCAATCTCAAGTTGGGATGAACACAATTGATGGATCCGATACGCACGCATGTTTTTTTAAGCACACATATGGCGGGCCCATCTATCTCCTAATTTGTTCATTACAAGAAATTATAAGGCTGTTGCTAAAAAAAAAAATTGCTTCCTTTAAATATGGCCCCGTCACGGAGCAATCGCGTGTGCGGGTACTTATAAGCTTGTGTCAGTTTAGACCTTACCCGGACAGCCACAAGCGACGCGGTGAGTTATTATAATATAAGGGCCTTAATTAATTAGCTTGCGATATCCTGATTAGTCGTCTGTATTTTTGGCCGACCCCCATATATACTAGCTAGTGCCAGCTTCACAAATAAATTTACATAAAAGGACGCGTACGTTTCATGGTTGCAGTTTGCATTTATAATTAAATTTCATCATTCGCGAAGCTTTATAAATTGGATATATCCGCCGCCGGCCGGTGAGTTATATACGTACGATAAAAATGACTGGTCTGCAGCCACATATATAATATAGATAACATATGGAGTGATCATGATGCGTATATATCCTGATCATATCAAATATTGTAAATATGATTATGTATACATATATATACATATATATACATATATATGGATATATATGGATATATATATATGGTTGATCGCAAGTTTGAACCTCAAAATTTTCGATACGGCGAGAATACCGGCCGGCCCGACCCGTCGGCATTCAGCGCGCATGTATACAGGTCTGGCCCGCGACTATAGCTATAGCCAAGGCATTAATTACCTTAATTAATTAGCCATATAGGCTATAGCTAGCCGGGCCGCCCGGGCTACGTACGCGTACATTGCCCTGCGCGGCAACCGGGGCCATTAATTGATTGATCACGCATATGTTAACAATTGCATTGTCTCGTCACAATTATATTCTTAATTAAGCTTAGCCTAGGTCGATTGACATCGTATACACATTAAGTTCAAGATCTAGGGACGCGCATGATACCGTGATACCGTGATCGGTTTACCCGGACCTTCAAACAACAAGCTTCTTAACTGTACAATGTTTGAGGTCGACGTCCCAGGCGCCATGAATTCTGACTTGGGGATGCATGTGCCTTGATGTTTTTCTTTTTTAACGGTGAGTAGCATATATATATATATATATATATATATTTGAAATGTGAGTCAATACCACACATGCATGTGCACTCAGTACTACGTTCCGCGGAACGTTACTACGCGTGTACAACCTTTGCACTTAAGCTCATATATGAGTTATTCGAGCAAACTCAAGAAATTAGCTAGACCAGTCTGGGATTGCAATATGGACGTGTAATCGTATGAATATATTTCCTAGTCACATATGCGTTAATTACGTAATCAATAGGTAGAGATGGAAGTGATTGAATGGGTTTGGGTCTTTTTCGGTGATGTTGATCCGAGGAGGCTGTGAGAAAAGGGATTCGCCGGGCCTCGGTATTCTCTGCTTAACACAGTCCATATATGGTATTAATACCAATACGGCTTCCAATAAGTCAACCGCGATTGGTTATGCCTGAGCAGGTCAGTTTCAATGTTCTCTCCCGGCGCGTACACGGTCTAGTAGTTTTGTTTACCCTGGTATACCATGTATCTAATCACATAGCGGTAGCAAACCCTTGTATTTTATAATATACACACAGCCGCACCACTGCGGAGAATCATTTGGGACTGTCACCTGATGTTTGTTTTGTGAATTACAAAAACCCCACAATTTATCTTCCCCCCATTTGTTTTTCTTCACACTCCACTAATTTTTTATTTTTTAAAATTTTTATTTTTTTTTGGCGTTTCAAACATGAATGAACCCATCGACTTTTCGTATCGCTTCAGCGACGTGGCAAAGGCACGTAAGCCCAGTATCATCAAGAAATTCTACAAATACTACATTCTACCTGGCATTGGCAACCTAGCCGGCGGGCTGCCTAACCCGAGCTTTTTCCCAGTGGACGAAATACACGCCAAAGTAGCGCCATGCGATCGGTTCTTGACGTCCACAAACAAAGAACACGAGATGACGATCCCCAAATACTCCAGTGAGAAAGATAACAATAAACGAGTCGATATTTCTACGGGGTTTCAATATGGACAGGCCAGTGGGTACCCGGCGCTAACCACCTGGGTCAACAAACTTGTCCAGGAGATGCATACCCAAAGATATAACGGCGGTCCTACCGCGATCATGTCGTATGGTAACACTGACGGACTGAACAAGGTTGTTGAAATGTTTTCAAATGAATGGTGTGCGGGGAAAGACGCCACCTGGAGCAGAGAGGGGATCTTGGTGGAGGAATTTACATATTCCAGTGCGTACCAAAACTTTGAACCCCGCGGACTCAACTGCGTTGCGGTAAATACTGACGAATTCGGCATGTCAAGTTCTGCGTTGCGGATGGTATTGAAAAACTGGGACCCGTTGAGCGGTAAACGTCCCCACCTCATGTACATCATCCCAACCGGCCAGAACCCCATGGGCACGGTGATGTCGAACCAACGCAAGCAGGAAATCTACAACATTTGCCAAGAGTATGATGTTATTATTATTGAGGACGATCCATACTGGTTTTTACAGTTTGAGGCTGCTGATACCAACGAGGAGTATAAATTATCGTTACTCAAGACGTTTGTGTCATTGGACGTGGATGGACGCGTGGTGCGACTGGACTCTTTTTCCAAGTTGTTTGCACCAGGGAGCCGTCTTGGTTGGATCACCGCACAGTCAAAATTGCTGGAAAAACTCGTGTCAATCACAGAAAGTAACATGCAGGGTGCATCCGGTATCGTTCAAGCGTTATTTTCACAGCTTATTCTAAACCCTGACGATATATGGGACACGGCAGGTTTCTTTACATGGTGTCGAGGGTTGAACAACAAATACCGAGAGAGATGCGTTATCATGTGTGATGAGCTTGAAAAAGCGCATCAGGTAGTTTCGGATGATTACGTCCACGTTGGTAATCGGAATAACCCGTATTACGAGTTTACCCGTCCACAGGGCGGTATGTTTGTCTGGCTCCACATGAGATTTAAGCAACACCCGCATATTGCCAAATTCACAATCCAACAGCTGTCTGACGCGTGTTGGAAGTTCCTGACCACAGAACAATACCGCGTCGTCGTCGCCCCTGGGTTCATGTTTGGCGGCACGGAGGAGATCCGTCAGACCAGGTCTTGGGAATACTTTCGACTTTGCTACGGCGCTGTTGAAGAAAGCCAGCTCATTGATTTCACTTCTCGATTCGTAACCGGCGTGGAAGCGTTTTGGAATCAAGATTGTGAGTCAATCCAGGCTTTGCTTGATGGTGACGAATGAGTTATTTTAAAGTTTGTGTTTCTAGAACCAAAAACAAAAACCAAAACAGAAAAACAAAAAAAAAAAAACAAGAACAAATAAAAAGAGAGCTGACACGGGGCAAACACCACCTGCCCTATTACGTCTTAATTCCAATTGATTAATACTGTTGTGTAAACTCGATATCAGTAAGCTAGATTATTAATGAAAAAATAATTTCCTGCAGCAGTGCCTTCCATGCATATGAAATAATTTCCAACACAGATAATACACCAATATATTATTTTGTTCGCATGTATATATACGTTTATAATTATAATTACTTAAGGTCTATAGCTACGCGTGTACAGCTGGACTTTGGTAATACTTCGCTCTATATTTGGTGATTCAACTGACTTAACTATATATAGTCGAAAAAGCTCAAAAAGTCTCGCAAAATAGGGCTACACGAACCGTGTTTTGTCCTATTTATATCTGGTTCACTTGAAACGGCATCTCATCTTGTCGAACTGGACCGTGAGGCGTATTGTTTAGTTCATATTAGAAGGAAAGTTTGATTGGGTAATGTATTGTGTAAGCAGCGGGAGAAGCGGTCCACATCCATGGTTGTTTCATGGCTGCATTAACAATGCGGTTGATCCTTTATGCACCAATGCCCGCGGTTTCCGTCAAATTTTGAGGAAAAAACAAAAAAAAAGAAAAAGAAAAAGAATTGCAAAAAATAACTAAAAATTTGCGCGGCCGCGTGTTTTGGGGTGTGTGAGCGGTGGTGCGGTGCAATTGGAAAAGTAAGTCTTGCAAAAGAAAAGTCTGGCAAGAAAGGAAAAAAAAAAAAAAAAAAACCTAGCATATATGCACAATACGAGGTCAGTACGTATATACTACGTTTGCTGGCTAGCTGGTAGCGATATTGCATGCATTCGAAACTGGACTTTTTGGATACCTAATATAAATAGGCCACCTATTCCCACCCTTTTTTTATTTATTTTTTTTTTAATTATTTTTTTTTGTATGCTCTTCCTTTTTTTCCTTTCTATTTCTTTACTCCCCCAATAGACAATTCAATTCCAATGAACGACCACGAAAACGCCCGGTGTAAAGTCATTTTGACGGCGCGACTTTCAAGACACGAGATCAACCACTTTATACACGAAGCCACGGCCCACGGTGCCATCTTTGAATCCGACAAATCGACTCCCGCAGAAACGATTCTCTACTTTATAGTCGGGATCCCGTCGATTGAGTTTATCCAACAGCACAATTGGGTCAAGGGAATTGACATGAGTTGAGGGAGGATACCTCGACAAGAGTACTAACTCCCCCCCCGACTATTTTCGCTGCGAGCGAGAGGGGCAGATAGAAATGGAATTGATCTTCACAAATTTTTTGAATCGCGAATCGATCAACCTTACCCCTACGGGTAAGCTTATGTCAACAGTGATCGATCCCTAGGATGTTCCTCGTATACACACTGGGACAACGTCAGAGATACAAAATGTATGGGGATTTGCAAGCCATGGGTGGGGTCCGGTGTTGGTGGTAAGGCAAAGCCTAGGCTGCTGCTGACGTTCCCTGTCATACGCAAAGACTGTCGGCTCCTTTTCTTTCTGAAATGACGGAGATGGATACTTGGATTCGAACGACCAAAAAAAAAAAAAAAAAAAGAAAAGAAAATGTATATATATAGCTAGATTATTTTAAATGTTTTTTTCTTCTAACCAACCTAGCTCTGTGTTTTTTTTTTCTTTTTCTTTTTCTTTTTCTTTTTCTTTTCCGGCCTAAGCTTTTAAACTTGCTAGGTCGACTAGCTGAGGTTCAATTTATTATTTGTTAGCGACTCTAATTATCTCAATTGCAATGGAGCGTTGACAAAATTGGATCGAAATCATTATAACGAGTATTTTGAGTTTCATGTTTTGCGGCATTTTTTTTCTTAAATTTATATAATTTTCTTCTTCTATATATATATATATATATCATGATGCATGTATGGTGTAAGGCCTTATGTAAGGTGTTGAGATCGTCTCGTGATATCCATGGCTTAATTAAGTGATAAACTGGTATATATACCGATCTTACACTTGGTCAAGGGTAGTTGCCATCCATGGTTGGTTAAGCTTAAGACCTTATGCGTATTATAAGGTATAGTATAAACCAGCTTGAGTACTTGTATAGACTTGGCTCCATAATTTTTGGCGTGCACACACAGGAAGCTTATAAGGGATGCCTCTCGAGATCAGAGTCGACCGACCCACATGCCCACTTATCTAAGATTTTAATTGCAGGGTTAACAATCAATTGTTGACAATATATTGATTAATGCTGTTGTTTACCCCTGTAGATTAATCAAGAATAATTCTTCATGGAATAATTGCTATCATGATGATCACGATTTGTATGCTTGGCCCGGCCGGCCATCGATCGTACGTGAACAAACTGATCAGGTCAACGACGTTGAGCCAGCGGTTAAAAGTGACCGGTTATAAACTCTTATGTCTTATAGGTAATTTTCTGTAATACCGGTCCGGATTTAACTTTAGACATACGTACGGTTAGCGGACGGGCCGGCACCACGTCGCGATCGATCCGGATATATGCTGAGCCATGCATCTAAGCTTAATAGATGCATTACTTTTTTCGAAAGGTACCCCCTGAGCTCCGCGAGCATGCATATAATTTGGCAATTTTGGCATATATACAATATATATATATATCTATCTATCTATATATAAGCTTAGGCCTTATATATATATATACAATAAACCCATGCATACACCAATCACTGGCCACCGGTTTTTTTTAAATTGTTTTTCGCGCGCCGGCTTCAATGTATATATATATATATGTTTGATGCCTTAATTAAACAATATTGCTGTAAGGCATATATATATATATA
>JAJLUJ010000319.1:0-11632 GCA_030564235.1 Blastobotrys elegans
AATCCGTTTTTTTTTTTTTTTTTTTTTTTTTTCGCCCGCCAAAATTGTTGGGAAAAGACAAATTTAAATGGCCGACTCTTCACTAGTTCCACCACATCCACTCACTCACTCACGGAAATGCTCCGGGGTAAAAAACATCAAATCGACACAGCGGCCAGTGGACCGGTGCCGGATAAATCTTCGGGCCATAGTAAATGGCCGGAAAACCGGATTGTCAATACTGACTGGAAGAAACGACAATTACTCCGTTCGTTCAGAAGACAGATATTGGACATGTCGGAGGAGTCTGAGGAAGGAGGCGATACACAAAGGCTGATTGCAAGCTTGAAGCAAGATCTCGAGACGGTACCAGCTATGCCAATCTTAAGCTTGTCAGCAAGCACGTTACAGCTCATCAATGCCAGCGCCAAGCTCAAGGCGATCAAGAAGCGCGATGTGAGGAAAGTAATGAACGAGCGTACTCCCAATTCCCTAGACTCGTTTGAGGAACAGACTGTACGTTTATGGAATCTATACCTACCCTTATGCACGTTCTGGTGGATCATTGATCGCATTTTAAGCATAGGGTCGCCTTCACCCGATTGTGACCACATTTCAAGCACAGGGTTGCCTTCCCCCGATTGTGAGTATGGGCCGATTCTGAGAAGATTGCGGGAGCACATGGATGCCGCGTATTCCAACTACAAAAAGCTGGTAGAAAACTACACAAAGGCCAACAGACCAAGTCGATTTTTGGCTCCGCTTCATAAACTGATGAAGCGCTCCCTGTTTAGTAGCGGTCGTGTTGCGTTTGTATTTGGACTTTTAGCACCCAGCGTTGAGGGACCTGAGCAACTTTTTACCGACAACTTTTCAACACATCCAGCATGCCGTGCTGTCTACATGGACAGAATTTTAAAATCCACATTGCCTCGATTAGCTACTGCGGCGAGGAGCAGTTACGCGACCGTTTCCAGTCGAGTACAACTTATCCCGCAACTGCGCATGTGCCTGAATAAATTTGATAGTGAAGAAGGGTTTGGAGCAGACTTGTTGAATAATCCCAAAGTACTCAAGGTGGTTCTTGCCAAACTCCAAAAATTGAAAGGTCGTAGGGCGAAGTTTGAAAAGATATTGCATGAGGAGAGTGTGAAACGAGAGCGGCCGTACGAGATCGAGTGTGGAGACCGTGAAAATAATGTGGATGCATATTTGCGTGCAGTTTTCAACAGCGCCATCAAAGTTGTCAATGCAATTATTGAGCCGATACTACACGCGAAGGTGAACTATTATAACAAGCTCGAACTGTTCAATTCGGGGGTTAAGTCCACCGCCGACGCTGTTCTGACAATTGTGCTTGATAGGTTTGCGCTTGGTATTAACACAACCCAAGTTGCATTTTGGTTCTCTGAACACAAGAGTCCAAAAACCCCCACAACAATGGGAGTGATGTCTCTTGGCGACAAGTTTGCCAAGTTTGAAAAGCATATAACTGAGCTTAACAAGGTTGGCGAGGTTTTGGATCCGCGACGGCTAGTCGTTGATGTCGAAAGAGAAAAGAAAACTGCCATGTTCTACGCCAACAGTGCGCTTGAGCAAGCAGTGGTGGGGTCATGTTTGTATGAAGCCGATTCTTCGCAACGTGATCTCGTTGGCCGATATGCGTATGTGTGTGCCAGTGAAGGCGCTGGGTTGGTCATTGCAGCTCTGCCTGGCGAATCCGCGGAATACGTTAAAAAGGAACAACTCGGCCAGTTTGACTTGTTACAAGGAAGCGACTACAAGTCGGCAGAAGCTGACGAATTACAACGTTTGACAGCAAGTACTTGGACAGAAGAGAGGTACAAGAAATTGCCACCATTGCAACTGGGCAATGTATGGGTTGCTTCTCTTCACCAACATGAAACATTCTGGAAACTTGTCTGCTGCATTGTTAACATGGTTGTGATGAATATAGCCAGCCTGCCAGATCTTGCATACCGCAAAGACCGTGAGGACCTATTACAAGAGCTAGATACAATACTAAAGGAGAACGACAGCAGCTTCCACGGAAAAGAAGGGCGCCACGACGCTGGTGAAACCATGGACGACCTTTTTAAGCTGTTACGACGTGACACTGATGGTCAGCCACGAAACCAGCCCTCGGAATCTGTCGACCGGGTTGACTTTGAATCGGTATATGAAAAAGTGACTGTTTTGCAAGACTGGGCTCATTTCTGGAACTGTGTACTGCACGTTAAAAAGCGGTCCGATGGGCAATCTCGAATCCTTAAAATGACCAACCTCTCCGACGTGGCTATGCATGAGCTTGAAGTTTCAGTCTACCAAAGATGCAAGCTCCTGACACCAAGCCAGCAAGAGCACTTTCCCAAACTATATCGTCATGGTGCTATTGAGTACATTGACGTTTCTGGCAAACCCACTCTTGTCTGCAAGTACTACCTAGAGCTGGAGGTTATCGACGGTCGAAAAGTCAACTCTGATTCTAACCAGGATAAAGCTGCCATCAAGAAAGCTTTGAACGTGCTAAAAGTCGCTGGGATCGACCACCATGATCTAGGAGATTGGGAGGACGGATGGCGTAACATTTTGATCAACAATGTCACTGGAAAAGCTGTCGTTTTTGACTTTGAAATGTGTTCCCTGTTTGATACAGAGTTGTCTATCCGGTCGGCTCCATCTCAAGCGCCGCGGAGGGTCGACCCCTAACTGCTAATTAATTGCCTCCCAGTTTACAATTGTTAACCTGGAAGTTGTCTATGAATGAGTATCAAGCTTGGGCGGAGCCCCTAGTTTGTCCTATATAGTATACCAATAAAAGTATTTGTCGCGCCTAAACAAGGCCGGGGATTCCGGTGCGGCTCGTTTTCTCCCATCGGGAAAAGCTAATTAAGCGCGCCAGGAAATTGATCATCTATGTGAGTTTGAACGTTTTTGCTAGGTGTGGTTTGCGCGCAAGGTTGGTGATGATCTATATACATTGATATCTTTATGCGATACCCAGTAAAAAGCCGCCCCACTCGTGCGGCTCAAAATTTCCCAAAAACATGTCTATTCTAGAGCTCAAACTCTAACTATGCAAACCACACATATCGAACAACCATCTCACTGTCAATATAGACAATCATTCTACATTCAATTATTACCAAACATTTACAAGGATTATACAAAACGCACCAATCAGGCCGATACACCACTCTTGTCGGGTTTTCGTGTCCAATCCAGTTGGTACAATAACGACGGCTCGTGGCAGGTCGGCAATTGGGTAAGTCTCGCCGCAAAAACATGGACTTGATTGCCGTCTATCAGCCTTTTCCCAGGTAGCCTGCGAATTTCGGAATAGTCCATTTAGCCAATGGCGATAAAAGAGGGGATGCAGGTTTATTTTTATACAAAAACATCGCCAATTACACGACATGCCTATCCCGTATTAAGCTTTTTCCCCAACTTGTTGGCCGTCCTGCTGCTGGTCGTGCTCGTCCGCGTACTGGTTGAGAATCTCAGCAAGCCGCCTCAGGGGGGTTTCTGGCCGCTCCCTAGTGATAATGCGCATAGCCTGTGTCAATGCCGGCGTGACATTCTCATTCAACCACGACCGTGTCGGCGCACCCTGATCATCGCCATACCCAGGCCCGTAAACCGGCGGGAGGTGCCGCCCATCGTACGCCAGACCGTCCATAGGCGGCCTCTGAGCATCTGGCTCTGTCGAATTGGGCCGTGGCGTGCTGTTATCTGTAATTACAGGCGGCGGTGGTGACGAGGGCTGCTGCTTATTCTCCATAATTTTGTGTGTGTGTGGTGATTGTTTTGTGTGAAGAAAAGAAGAAAAACAAAACCTCCCAACGCAACAAAACGACACCAAACAACATGGACCCCTTCACCCAAGTATACAACGACGCCTCCACGCAGCTGGGCCGCACCCAGACGCTGCTGGAAAAGTACAAGTCGGAGCCTACCAATCACCATCTTGCTGATTTGAACAATTCTACGCAGGAGCTGGTTGAGACGATCCATGACCTGAGCCAGAGTATAGGTGCGGTGCAGTCGACCCCCAACCAATATGGCATATCCGAGCATGAAGTCAATGACCGAATCCGCAAGGTCGGCCATCTCAATCAGCAGCTGTCCGAGATCCAGGACGTGCTGTCAAGGGCGGCAAAGACCGTCCACCCGAGTGTAGACACTTGGAACAATGACAGCACGACGAACCTCGACGATGACAACACACTACCGCCGCCCGACTCGAACCTTTTATACCAGGATATGATCCAGGAGCAGGACCAGGTGCTTGATTCAGTCCACACGACTGTCAACACGCTGCGGGAACAGGCCAACGTCATGTCCCGCGAGCTGGAGGACCAGAGCTACATGATTGAGGATTTTGACCGGCAGGTGGACACGGCGGGGGATAAGCTGCGCCGCGGGATGAAGAAGGTCAATTGGGTGGTGAACAACAACCGCGAGACGCTGGGGTCGTGCTGCATCACCTTACTCATTGTCGTGCTGGTGATTCTGCTGGTGTTGGTGCTGGTGGTGTAAGAGAGGGGGGTTTTTTTGCGCACGCTCTCTCCTCCGACTATTTATTTTGTTGTGTAATTTTTGTTTTTACCGTTGTTCTTAAATTCCCAATTACAATTGATTATTATAATGACCGCGAAGCAAGAAATCGTGATTGTAGGAGCTGGGATTATTGGCGTGTGTACTGCGTATTACCTCACCAAACACGAACAGTTCAACCCAGAAACACACCATATAACGCTGATTGAGGCGACGAGCCCAGCGGCCGGGGCGTCGGGGAAAGCCGGCGGGTTGCTCGCTTTGTGGGCCTTCCCCGAGCAATTGGTCCCGTTGTCCTTCCGCCTGCACCAAGAGCTTGCCGATGAATATAACGGGTATGAACAGTGGGGGTATCGCCGCGTTTCTACCCTGCAGATTAGTGGTGGTGATGGCGTGACGACGCTGCCACGGACGGTGGTTAAGAATCTACCTGATGAGCTGGATTGGGTGCGTCGTGACCTCATTGACGATTGTGAGCCGCTCGGTGGAACTGACGTTACGGCACAGGTCCATCCGTACCATTTCACCAAATTCCTGCTGCAAAAGGTACTCGACACGGGGGCTGCAGAGCTGCAGATTGGGAAGGTTGAGAATGTTGTAACAGATGATGAGAGTGTGTGTGGTGTCGAGTACGTGACGAGGGCTGGCAAGTTTACTCACAATGCGCATCAGGTTATTGTGACGGCTGGGCCCTGGACGAGCAGGGTTCTGGAGGACTGCCCGCCAATAACTGGTATGCGGGCTCATTCAATCACAATTGATCCAGGGAGGAAAGTGTCGCCGTTTGCGCTGTTTACTGACCTGGCTATTAAAGAGAAGGAAAAGTCGTCGTCTAGGTTGAAGAGAGCCGCACCGGAGATTTACGCGCGGAAAAATGAAGTATACGTGTGTGGTGAGGGCGACCAAGCGGTGACTTTGCCGGAATACGCTTACCAGGTTGACGTTGACCAGGCAAAGTGTGATGAGATTTTTTCTCACGCCAGTGCAATCTCAGACGAATTGAAAAATGGTAAACGGAAACTCTCACAGGCTTGTTATTTGCCAGTAGCTCCTCATTCATCGCCGTTGCTTGGTGAGACTAGAACGAAAAATTTGTACGTATCGGCGGGCCATTCCTGTTGGGGGATTAATAACGGACCGGCGACTGGTAAAGTCATGAGCGAGATTGTAATGGACGGCGAACCGAAAAGTACAACGTTGGATGAGGATTTTGACCCAAAGAGTTTATAGGCGAGGCAGGGGAGAGAGAGAAGCAAAAACACGAAAAACGTTGCACAATTTGAAACTTCTTATCACGCGAGGGGATTGCTGCGGCGCGTCGCTGGATGGTATTACAGCCCGTGCGGCTCATGGCGTATAAATTTTATTTAATGGCATTTCATTTCCTTTAAAGATAGATGCGCTGTTCCTAGCTTGAACAACTAACGAGTTTCAGCGCTCTATTAGACTATCGTGTGCTTGCCTGATTGGCGCCTGTGTAGGTATAATATTAAGAGCACTATATATAGTGGTTAACAATTGGTAGTGGAGTGTTCCATGCATTTGAACATCCGCCACTCCCAAATCGGATTTCTCTTTCCTGACCACCACTTTTTTTCTTCTTCTCTATAGACAAGCGCTTAATCACTAGACACTACAATCCACTTGACTGTGAAATCACCACCGCAACGGCTCTCGAGCTAGCACATACAGATCCCTGGCAGTCATGTAGCGTTTGATGGTGTTTGGTGTTGATGGCGCTTCGTTCAATCTCTCGGCGGTTAATGGTCTACTAGCTTTGGCGCTTATTCACTACTCACTATAGTATACAATCCTCTTGACTGTGAAATCACCAACGCAACGGCTTTCGAGCCAACACATACAGATCCCTGGCAGTCATGTAGCGTTTTGTTGGTGTTTAGTGATTAGGTGCGCTCTCTCGTTGTGTATATTCTCGCCGGCGGCGCTTAATTAACGATAGACGCTTGTAAGTACCATAAGCGCGAAGAGTTGGGGGCTAACATTTACTAGAACTGCCATATATGCCATTGTCAAGGTTGATGTTGGAGGTCAGTTGTCTTGCTTCGAATCCTGAACAGGCGCGCTTAGCATACTAACCACTCGAGGCTCTTCTTCTGTCCATATGCAATGGCCACTAGCTGGCAACCGTTCAACAATATTCAGTGTTAGTAAGAGGTCTCGGTGGTTTGGTTTCTAGGCTGTTTGTGTTATCCCCGTGCTGACGTTTAGGAGCTCGTCCAGTCGATCGTCGCTGCTGCTGTGCATACATACACGTCTCAAGGTGATAATTTATCCGTTTTCCACCTTCCTTCCCCAGATAACAGAGAAAAGCCTAGGTAAGCGTATTCCAAACACTTGGAACGAACGCCACACCAGAAAGAAAGAAAAAAACACTTGGACTTCCCAACTGGGAAGTAAATAAATAAGGCCGGATCGGACCCCCCGCGGATACACATTTGTCCCAAATTTTCTTCTTCGTCGTCAAGCGCTTAAAACTCGACTCACTTTTCTTCGTCCTTAACCTCACTCTACGCACTCCATCAAAAGATTGCAATGGGAACTGACGAGTACGTTATGACTACCGCCACGAAATGATTACTAACATACACAGCTTGCTACGAAACTACACAGACCGCTTCGGCGCTACAACACAGAGTAGGTGACACAAAAGCTCCTCCCGGTCAGCGGTTAAGAAAGAAAAAAAAAGGAACTAACCTCCTCCTCAGGCTTGCATGAATTTGCCAAACAACAGACTGAAAAGCTAGGCCGGCAGCCCATCCTCGCGGTCGACGCCTACCAATGGATCTTTAACGTTCAGAGCATGTCCAAACACTGGAAAGAGACCGCTATGTGGTCTGCCGAGCGCCAGTTCAAACGGATAATGAACCTGCGCCTGAGCATGTTTGAAACTCTCGGGCTTGAGCTGGTGATGGTTCTAGATGGGCCGCACAAACCTGCCATGAAACGAGACCAACAACACGACTTTTTCACCTCCGAGCCAATGTGGGTCAGCTATTTGATTGACTTGTGCGCTCACCGAAACATCTCCATTGTGAGAGCAGCTGGCGAGGGAGAGGCGGAATGCGCACGACTCCAGATTGAAGGACAGGCCGACTGGGTATTCAGCAACGATAGTGATTGCCTGCTTTTTGGCGCAAAAAAGGTTGTTTACTTTGCAGATTCAACCGACTCCTCCACCAACACCCGATGCGTAACCTCAGTCAATATTTCCTCACTTTCCCGTGCTGATTTCATCTTATACGGCATGCTGGTGGGAGGAGACTACGACACAAAGGGCGTGTGCAAGTTTGGCGCCACGTTCGCCTTTGAGCTCATCTCCCGGACCCAGTTTGGAGCCGAGTTTGGCGAGCTGACGGGCGTTCGTGAGTTTGGTTCAATGGCGAATAACGGGCGCAACTCGCCGAGTAATAGTCCTTGTCGAATCGCCAGCATGACGGACTGGAAAGAGCGAGTAAACCATCAGGTGGCGACAAACGAGGATAAGCTGTTTTTGCGCAAAAACCCGGCCAAGCAGCTGCCTGAAACGTTCCCTGACGAGCGAGTTTTGGGATACTACACCAACCCGGTAGTTAATAGCAGCACCAAGGTGAAGATTAACAGGGAAGTGCCTGATATAAAAGGCCTGTTTGCCTACTTTTCCGCAAACTTCCCGTATGATGGGTATGAGTTGTATCGCGAGTTTTGCAATACGTTTGCGGTGACGGTGTTGGTGAAACGGGTATTGTATAAGGACGAGCCAGCTGGGCTGTACCGAATCGTGCGCGAAATTAAGGGTAATAATGAAGGCCTGATACGGCTGATGCTGGACGTGAACAAGGTTGTTGCTCCCATTTCCGCGCCAGCCTCAGGTGGCGGGGCCAAACTTCCAATCAATGAACGGGATGTGTGGCGGTTTGTGCTTGAAAAGTCGCAGCATAAACTGCTTGACAAGTATGACGAGGAGGAGTATGAGAAGGCAAAGCTGAAACAGGAAAAGAATGTAGTAGCTGCCAGACGAAACAGCAGCACGTCGTCCACCACGACGGCGGCGAAAAACAACCGGCAATTGAGTGATTTCTTCCTTCCCAAGGAAAAGGCAATGGCCGCCAAAATTACCAAATCTACCAAGCCCATCGAAGCCAGTAAAGCCAGTAAAGCCACTAAATCCACTAAATCCGTTTCCACACCAGCTGTTGTAGTAACCGCGGTTAAACGTGCACCAGCTAGTCGAGGCGGGAGACGTACTGTCAAGGCCGCGAAAAACGACACCCAGCTAACCAAATTCTTCAAATCGGTCGATTTGACACAGGAAGAAGATGACGAGGATCATTTAACGGATGATGATGATGATGTTGATGATGATGTTGCCCGCCATTCCGTCACTGTCACGACGAAGGCTTCTGCATTTACAGTCGAGGATATCGACGAAGAAGACGAAGAGGACTCGGATATCGAAGGCTTTTCCAAAAACAAGTTCAAGGTCGTACCCATGATGGTCAAATCGCCCGAGGTTTGTGTAAAAAAGACCTTCATTACTGATTATAACGATTACCAATAGGTCTGTGTGGCTGTAAGAGCTGGCGGGGTATATAACTAACCATAAATTATGTGCATTCTTTTTTATTTATTTCCCCAGTGCGGCTCAACGATGAATCCCAATTCCGTTTCAGTAAAGGATATAGCTCGAGATCTGTATAGCGGTTGGGTTAAAACAAACTTTGCGCTAATAAATAAATTACATTATAAAAAATCAAACCTTTGGGGCGATTGCAATGGGCACATTCTCCTTCTTTTCCTCTTTATTGGTGCTTGGTGATGCAGTTGCCTTCTTTGGGGCGGGTGACGATGCTTCGGTGGCCGGTTTTTTAGGCTGAGCGGCTTTAGTATTAGTAGTATTAGACGGAACTGTAGTCCGCTTGGTTTGTTTCGGCTTTGATGTGCGCGATGGCGCTGGTTTCTTGTCCGTCTTTTCCTTGGCTGGTTCGCCGGCTACCAGCGGGCCTTGGTAGACAAAAAACCCGTCCTTGGTGGATGCAGCACTTTCCTCCCATTGCATCTCAGAGTCGTCAATGAATGGATCTTCCAGGTCGTATTTGCCTTCAACACGTGCTCGGTTTTTGGGCTTGTTGCTTGGTTTGTTTGTTTTCTGCGGGGCAGCTGATTCGGCCTTTTCCAAGTCAACGTCATTATTGTTATCGTCATCGTCGTCATCATCATCGTCTAAATCCATTGGCCCGGCTGTCGTATTGGCAGTGGCTGCTCCACCCGCTCCGCCGCCAGCTGCTTTTGCGTTTAAGAGTTCCAGCGTGGCTAGGGAGTAGATGGATTCGCGGCCGTACTTTTCCTCGGCGAGTTTTTGATAGTCGACAATGACTTGTTCGTTCAAGCCATTTTTCTGCTTCAGGTTGATTTGGACGTGGATTGTTGGTCGTTTCTTCTTTGTAACCGCGGTGTTGGCCCCCGCTTGTGATGGGAGTTCTAGATCCATATTACTCTCGTGCTCGTGGTTTTGTTGTGTTGGTGAAATGCGACAAACTTTTTCTCTCGTTTTTGGGAGCAAATAATGTCGGGGGTGGGCGGGTTCCGGTGCGGCGGAGTAGGATTAATATGATTGGAAATTAACCCATCCGAATCTACGTGTCGAGAAAATCATCTGGTGCTGGAACGTATATAGTTCTAACAGGGTTCTTGTTTATTGCCGAGCGTCGGGATGGGGAGCTCCTAGGGGCAGATACAGGTACCATACAATATGAAGTCTGAACATTTTATGGCACTTGTTACTGCTAGTTATGACCACTCCACCTCTCAACCCCCTCCCTCCTCGGGTGATCAAACACTCGACAACACAAACTATAATCTTAAAAACTGGTTTCGTTGTTAGAAATAAATCTGCTTAGCAAAAAGTGTGTTAGCTAGTTATGTTTGGCCTCAATTAATTTAAAGACGGGGACTGGCACAAATGGTAAATGGTTAACAAAGGTACGTAAGGCGCCTCCGCGGTGTACCATGGATTTGTCTATTCGGGGTGATATAGCTGGGCTGTATTACAATTGAGTAGGTTTAGGAACAAGTGTTAGGCGTCGTTACCATGTGCATCACGAACAATTAATACATGCTAAGGCCATTCAGTGGTGGATCCCGAGTGACTGCCAAATTGTCAACGTGCGGTATAAACAACCAGCACCTTCCATACAAAGTTTACAAAATTGCCTTTCCAACAAAATTACGTATTCCCAACACACAAACCCCCCACATAATCAATGAAACGATGCCAGCGAAACAATGGCTGGTGACTCAACTTGACAGCGAGTGGAGGGATGGTCGACCAAGACTGCACGAAAATGTTATGCGTCGAATGTTTAATGAGTGGGCGCAGAACAACGGTCAACGGCTGACTGTCCAAACTCGCAACGCGGTGGTTGAAGATTGTGGCAACATTATCACCACCGCAGCAAATTTGGGAAACCAAGCGCGATTGAATAACGATACAGTAGCTCTCTGGAACCAGTTTCGTCGTGCCGCGGAGTGCTGTACGATTCTGGATTACCTGCCTAGATTTCAAGCATCCGACTCTGCCCCTCGAATAGACGCCCTCGATGGTTTTTTAGACTTTCGACACAACTGTTTTGATTGGTATTGTAGAATTCGAAACGAAACAGCTCAAGCACAGTTTAACCAACTTTTTAGGCCCGGGGAGCCGCCAGCAGTTGGGGTTATCGCAGATATCATCATCAACACTGCGGCGAGCACTAGTGGTGGATTCAGTTTTTTCGAAGCTGGAGAAGCTACACGTGAAGAGGTTATTGCTTGTGACTGGACCAAGAAACCACTGGTCAGGACACAGTTTATGACATCATACTTTCTAGGGGATGTGTACGCCCGACCGATAACATCAATGTCAATGTTTAGGGTGAAGCAGACTCCATCGCAATGGACCCGCAAAATCCCAGAGATTAATGTGAGAACTGGCGCGTTCCAAAGTATTCACGGATACAATTTTGAATCCTGGATTCAAGATCGCGTTGCCCGCCAATTGTTTCAAAGCGCCCCTGTCAGGGCTCAAAACAGGTTTAATAATCTATTGGCATTATTACCA